>JBAPGN010000626.1:0-25305 GCA_037355405.1 Vitis amurensis | reverse complement strand
CTTAAGTAAATGGGACTTCCAACAAATGTAACACCTAAATATTGGGCCCTCCAACAAAAAGGCAGAAAAATCAACATATGCACATTTAGTCCATGCTACAAGCATAAAAGGGCCACAAGCATTAAACCTACTAAGGAGGATAAGTTGATAGTGAAAGGAAGGTTGTTTGGGTAACAAGGTATGATGTGTGGTCTGTGGAACCCACTTACATCTAAGTCGCTGTCTAGTTTCTATTTTTAACAATCATATAAACAAGAGAGAGTTAATTGAGCTGTCTAGTTTCTATTTTCAACAATCATTTCAACAAGAGAGAGTTAATTAAGAAATCCCATACATAAAAATAAATAAGTGGATGACCAATTTACCTATTCCACCAATAGTTGAGATAGATGCTAACAAAAGGAAGACACAGGGCATTTAACTCTCACCATTCTGGAAAAGCTCTACATGCACTTGTTAAAACTATTGAGCTTTACCACATGCCACCAAAAACATCAGATCTCATAATTCCAAAAAACATGATGAATTCCAACTAGAAAGCAGGAAACTACTGCTAAATTTAACCCTATTATATTAAAAAACAAATTGTTGATAAAACTCCAATGGCACCTTTGTGCCATTTATATCATACTTACCTAGAATAAGAGTAAGTTTGGCAATGATTCTAGGAAGGTTCTAGCGTTTCAATTAATATGACTCCTTGAATATAAATATGACAATTTAAAAACCTGAGCCGCGTAATGTTTAATGCAAAATGCGAATCAACAAGCTTCCATGATTCATGCCAGAGAAACACACCATAAATTACTATTTAATTGTTCAGCCAATTCCAATATTAAATATCAGGACACTTCATTTGAATAAGGAGAAAATGTAGAGCGGAGAAGATAATAAGCAACATACACACATACCATACATATATACATACACACACACACACACACACACACACACATATATATATATATAGTAAACAAGTTTTTATACTCTGCTGGGTAGCTGAAAAAAAAAATCAAAAATGAGAAGAGAAAAAAAAATTAGCTTTGCTAAGAAAAAGTTTCGCTAGAACTAAAGATTAGCAAGCAAAAAACACACCTACCAAGATAATAGAAAAAATAAAAGCAGAAGCTCTAGAGTGGGCCTCTAAACTTTTCCAACACTTAAGACCCAAATAACCAGTCGCTAAACATGCCGTTCCTTTTTCTTTTTTTTTTCTTTTTTTTGCTTTGATTTTCCTTCACTTTCCCAGCAAACAAACAGAGCTGAAGTTTCGCGAGAAAAAACAGAAGTGAGAAAGCCGGAGAAAGAAACTCACTTCTTGGCGGATTCGCCTGCGGCTTTGGAAGCAACGGAGTCGGGGGCTTTTTCATCTTCTTCTTCGTAGTCGAGAAGCTCTTCCTCGTATGCATCATTGTCCCTTGCTTCTCCCATTTCCTCCTACACAGAATAACAAGATCCACTTCTAGGGTTAGAATTAGGGTTTTGAAATTTGAACCAGAAAATCTCCAACTTCTTTCGAGTTTACCTCTTGAGCTCGAAAACCAAACTAGGGTTAGGGTTTGAGATTTGAGGGGTCTGCGAAAACAAAATTAAAAAGACAAAAAATCGGAGATAAGGAGGGAGAAAGAGAACGAGTAGGGTTCGAGGTGAGTGAGAGAAGATATAGAAAATGACCTTGTACAAATGTACGGAAATACCCTAAAACTTAGTCTGATATTTAAGAAATATGGTGTTTTGTATGGGCATTTCAGTCTTTTGGAAACTTGGAGTTTTTTCTCTTTTATATCCTTATCCCCCGATAAGAATGAAAATATATATATATATATATATTTGGTAGGACAAAGCAAATTTTCATCCGATTAAATTTTGTGAATTTTTCATGCTTCAAATGAACTGTGATATATGAACCCAATATGCAAAACTAAAGCCCTTTTGTGAAGGTGTTTTCTAAAATTTATTTTTAAAAACTGTTTTCTATTGTTTAACTTAAAAGTAGTTTTTAAAAACAAGGTTTAAAAAATATAATCAAACAAATTCATATTTTCCTTTTGTCTTTGAAAGCTGGTAAAATCAACTCTTATAATTTGTTCATTGTATGATTTAAAAAGAGTTTCTATTTTTAAAAATAGAAAATTGTTTTTAAAATTTTTTAATATTGCTTTATTGTTATTCTATATAAACAATTTTTTAAAAACAAGTAGGAATTATTTTCACCTGTTTTTCAAAACAAAATAAAAATATAGATCTGTTAGACTATGTTTTCTAAAGTTTGTTTTTAAAAAATGTTTTTAAGTTAAAAAAATAAAAAACAGTTTTTAAAAAATAAGTCTTAGAAAACATGATCAAAATAGCTTTTACTAGTTCTCTAAAAAATATTTTTTATTTCACTTTATTTTTTAAAATTGTTTTTAATAAATAATTATCAAATAGTGTTATAAATTTGTAAAAATAATTTTTAAGTTTTCATAAATAGAAAATCATTTTTAAATCACATGATCAAACATACTCAAAATTTCTTACATAAAATAGCATAATTAATTAATTCCCTATTCACTAGGTGATAGATATAATGTCTATTTCCATTCTTAACTTTAATGAGATATTGCATAAAAATATCTTCTTCTTCTTCTTCTTTTTGTCGTTTTTTTCAAAATGAAGAAGAAAAATGGATTTTGAATTTGACTTATTGCTTGCTTTGCTTACTTTTGTCAAGAAGCAAAAAAGGAACTTCTCTTGGATGCTAAACAGGGTAATGAAATAATAAACTATAATTTATTAGGCTCATCCTAATGTTAATTATTCATTTGTTTATTTTTATCACACAAATTCCTACGAAAAGATCGAAGATCGAAGGCTTGTGATGTTATGCACCCTCTTACACATCTTCAAAAAGATCGAAGGCTTCCGCATGAAAATGGGTTATCACTTTCATGTCAAGTGCTTCCTCGTCCTCTCAAGGGTTACTATGATTAGAGTTTTTAGGTTTGTATACATGTTTCTCACATTCAACCGTAATGTTTCAAGTTTGAGAATATATGGTGAAAATGCGTTCAACTATCTTTCAAAATTATAAAAAAAAAAAAAAAAACACCCAACGCACAAATATCTATGTTGGGATTGAGGTTATGTCCATCTTAAAAAGGATGAGTCGTGTGTTTTTATATCTACGAGTCTTGATAGATATGTCAATGATGAGATCATGTGAATATTGTTAAGATCATCATATGTTTCTCTAGATCTATTAATTTTATAATCAAAGTTCCAATTTATTTCTAAATAGTATGTTTGGTTGAAATGTTAGACATACGTATTACTAAGAGTACATTTGATAGTAATTCTATGAAGTGTTTATAACTTTTATAACACTTTAAAAATTTTATCTTTCAAATATTATAAAAATTACTACTAAATGCACTTTAAATATATGATCCAATCAAATAATAATACATACAAATTTGAATAATACAACCAAAATGCATGAATAAATGTAATGTGACTATAGGAAATCAATTAGTAAGTCGAAACCAGATGAAAGATCCATATGTACAAACATAAAAGGAAAAATTAGGTAACTCAAAATAAAATAACAAGGGAATATGGAGTCAATCATGCAATCATAGTCCATAAATCTCACTGGCTCAAACACCATGGATAGAGCAATAAGAAATGAGATCCATTAACTAACTAATCAAATACCAAATTTGTCCTAACTCATGTCCAATTATCTTCTAATAGTACTCAATTGAGTCGTTATTTTTCAAATTCTTTCATAAGATTAGGGATGATAATATGATAGGTTCGGATAAAGCAATCTTATCCTATTTATTCAAAATAATTATCATCCCACTATAATAAAAAAATAAATAGAATGGGACATTTAAAATTTTATTTTATATATTGAAAATAGGAAAATAAAATTTTTTTAAAATTAATTTTATATATAAAGGCAACGATGGAGAGAGGCAAACTCCCCATCCTCTCTTGATCGGAAGAGACAAATTTTTATATATATTAGGGATGGTATTGAACTAGTACCTAAAAAAGCTCACTCTATTGTCATCCATACATGAGATCGCTGTTACACACTTTTTTATCTAATCAAATTTGTTTATTTGAAAATAATTATTTATTTAATTATGAAAATTTGAATTTTATTTTTGGTTTAGAGTTGACACTTATATAATATTTGAATGAAAAATAAAATAAGAAATACATCTCAATTGATACAAATTATGTAGGATCTCAAATAATGCAATAATAATAATAATAATAATAATAAATAATGCGTGCAGAGATGAAGACATATCTAAGTTAGTACCTAATTAAATGTGTTAGAGCTGACTGAGCTTAAATATGGTTTCTCTTACAACTAAAGTGGAAATTGTTTTGATTATTAATTAATTTATTAATGTATACATATCAAACAACAAAGTTACTATTTTCTACCTGTTGTATTTGACATGATGAACAATATAAGTAAGTGGTGAACAATATAAGTAAGTGGTGAACAATATAAGTAAGTGCTTATATGAATAATCGAGTGGTAAATTAGGGTATTCTTTAGTATTTATTTTTAAAAATAGTTTTTAAGAATAATTTTTGAAAACTATTTTATAATGTTTTATAAAACAAAAGTTTGCTTGAAAATCTAAAATGTATTTTAAAAATAATATTTATATTTTTTATTATTCTACATGTTCGTATAATTATTTTTTAAAACAATTTTAAAAAAACAAATAAAAATAATTGAAAAATATAATTTGAAAACACTTTATTTTCAGTTTTTAAGAGTATAAAACAGAAAATAATTTTTTATTATCAAATATTTTTTTTTTTATTTTTTTATAAAAAACAAAAAACCTTTCTAAAAAATAGTTTCCAAAAGTTTCATTAACAATAGCCCCATATATCACATGAACAAGTAAGTTTAAAACAACTGATTTGCCAAATAATTTTAAAACAATTTGCAATTTATTTATATAATATTATATAAATAAAAAATGAATTTCGTCCATATGGTATTTGTGACAAGAATAAGCAATCGACAAAGGCATTGTTAAAGGAGAAAAAGAGCTTTTCTTGGATGAAATTAAAATTGGATTCATCCAATTGGGGATTTTTTTTTTTCTTTTTTTTTTCATTAAGCTTGATGGCAAGAACTCATCCCTTCTTTAATGAAACCACAACTCTTAGCTCCAATGATAGAAAAAATAAAAAAAAATCAAATTTGTTAAAAGTTTGGATGCTATATGCAATGAAGCGCGCCCAAAGATATAACGAGAGATTAATATTATTGCTCAACAATTATTTGGTTGAGTTAGCACCATGGATGAGTTCAATTTTTTTAATTATTTGTCTAATGTATCTTATACCCATTCATAATTGAAAAATACTAGATACCTTACTATTCTATCACTATTTTCATCTCTTTACTAAATGATAATCATTTTTGTCACCTCACTTACTACAAGTGATAATAAGTGTAATAATTAAATGTTAAAATCGTTTTTTATGGCCCTTGTTAAGTGAATAAAAGTAACGAAGTTAACATCGACAAATAAGACCTTGTTTGAAAACTTGTTTTTGAGAATTAATTCTAAAAATAAGGTGTTTTTTAAAATGTATTTCAATTGTTTTTTGTTTTTATGATTTATTTAAAAAATAATGATTCAAATATAAAAAAATAAGGTATTAAACGAAAAAATTATTTAGAAAATTTTGAGTTTTTAAATAAATTTTATTCTAAAAAAAAAATTATAACTTGTTTTCAAATATTTATAAAAATTATGATCTTGTTTAGTAAATGTTTTTGAAAACAATTCTTTCATGTTTTGTAAAACAAAAATATGTATAATTATTTTTTAAAACAACTCTCAGAAAACATATGAAAATAATATAAAGTAATTAAAAAATATTTTTTAAAAATATCTTTATTTTTTATTTTTAAGAACAAAAAATAAAAAATAGTTTATAATTAACAAATGTATTTTCCTTGCTTTTTTGTTTCGAATATTGTTATTGAAAATAGTTCCAAACACAACGAGAATTATGTTTCAAAACATTTCCAAACAAAACCACCCAACCCTCTCTTTCTTGATGGGACCAGCCCTCTTGCCTTTCTGCTATTGTTTTTGCTTTCTTGTTTCTTTTATTTATTGATTTGGTAGGGACTTGGGAGACAGTTTGATTTGAAAGCATAAATTTAAAAAATTCGTGGTTCTCCAATTGAAGACACTTCAAAGTTCAAACTGATTTGTTTTTTCATAAAATCAAGCTGAGAAGAAATAAAAACCATAAGGACTTTTGAAAGGCAACAACCAGGATTCTTCAAGTAAAATACTATTTTGCACTTTCATATTGAACCACAGTATATATCTTTAATGTATACAAAAATAACATGATGCAATAAAAAGATCAATAAGAAAATGGCCTCAGAATTTCCATCCTAGATCTCATAATTAAGATTTTGCTTGAAAAGTGGGAGGCAAGGGAAAAGGATGATAACTACACTGTAACCCACAAAACATATTCACACTGAAATCTATGCAAATCAAATCCCATCTCCCAAACAAGCTCCAAACATTACATAAAAGCAGACACTGTGCACTCCTTAGTTTATTTAGAAGCTGAAGAAGAAGAAGAAGAAGAAGAAGAAGAAGAAGAAGAAGAAGAAGAAAAAGAAGAAGCAGATGAACAGTAGTTGAACCCATACCAAATCCCACCGGGAAGAAAAGCTCTGAAATAGAATGTTACAGGCTTTGAATAGTAGCCGAAGATCTTCACAGTGTCTGGCTTCCAACCGTCCCGGCCAGTTCTATACAGATATACATAGCAGATCTGGTGGGTGCATGGTCCCTTCACCCGGAACGAGTCAGCAGAACACCTCTCAAAGGTTACTGCTCCATGGATCATCCAGTCTGGGTGCATACACCTGATCACATCAAAATAATTATTATAAAAACTGGAAAATTTTGAAAAAATAAAAGTATACCCATTAATCAGAAGCTGTTCTTCTGAAATGGGTTCGAATTTAAATTGCAAATTAACCGACGAATTAATTGAATAATTTTACCTGAATTCCAATAAGCATCACCAAATGCTAGGCTGATGTGGTCACGTGTGGCTGAGATGGAATGAACAGCTTGTTGATATGGTGACCGTGTAAACACAGCTCCCCTCATTCTTAAAACAGTAAGTAAGAAAATAAATTTTATAGAGGGACGAGAAAAATGAAAATTTTCTAGGGAAAATCTGCAGAATTTTCTAGAGAATGTGTCGTACCTGGGTGGTGTCGTTGTTGATCTTGAAAGAAGCAAAGGACTGGGGCTGTGAAATGATAGGTTCAGCATGAGAGAGCACGTAGATGCAGGCAAAGCAGAGAAGATAATGGACTGCTTTGATCAACATTTTCTAGGAAAATGCTATACACTTTACAGAGAATAATGGTGAGGACAATCTGGCCTGAGTTATATGAAGCCTCTTCAATACCAAGAAAAGAAAAGGGCATACCAGTCTTTTCCATTTTGTGTAATGGGGTATGCAGTGATGACCATTGAGAATGCCAAAGAAAATTTAGTAAAAAAATTATTATTTCATAAAAATGAGATTAAATTCTCTTAATAATAATTTTTTTAACTTATATTTAAAAAATAATCCAAACATATTAATAAATATAAATAAAATCGATTTCTTGTTCTAATTTTTTATTCTAATATTCTTTCGAATATGATTTGAATGACATAAAACCGATCAATTGTTTTTATATTACATTTACCATATTGTGAAACCAACATTTTTAACACCTAATAAAACAAAAATAGAAAAAACAAAAAAACAAAATACTCCAATGATTTTATTGTACATATCACACCTTACTACCAATAATCTGATAAAAAAAATTGATTAAAATACAATTAAATTCACATTATTTTCTCTCTCCCCATCTTGTTACTATTAAATAGATCACACATACGAATAAAAAATAAAAATAAAAATATAAGATTTTTAATGTGGTTCCATAATCAATATGATATTTATGTTCACGAAATATATCAATATTCAACGATCTACTAATTAAAATGAAAAGAAAAGAGTTACAAGAAAAAAGTTCTTAAAAAAGTCTTTTAATTGCAATTGCACTTTAAAAAAAAAGAATTTAATATATAATAGGAGTAAACTCATTAATCAACATATAATTTTTTTTTTTAGGGGAGTGCTGCCCCTTCAACTCTTATGAATTGATTTGGTAGTTCGATTTTCGAAAGTTCAGCGGAGAGCTCGATCAAACAGCTCGAACCCTAACATCCTGAGCGAAGCGCAATAAAATTGATTTAGGTTTCACAATGCAACATTTATCGTCATGATTTCTTCTACTTATTATAAGTTGTATTTTATTCTAAATTTGCTAATAAAAGAGATAAATTATTGAGATGACAATGTGATACTTAGTATTACAACTAATCAAATAAATATTAAGAAGAATGGGGTTAGATAATATCAAAATGGGTTGAAGAGAAAGTAGAAGAGAGAGGTGATGAGTGGTTGGCTTGATGGGAGAAGACAAAATTCGGTGACGATTTGGAAGAGTCGAGAAGAGTGGGGGATGGAGGCGGTGGTGCATGCAATGGAGAAGGCGCTATGAAACTACACCTGGGCCTTTCTGGCGCTTTCACACGTCACCTTCTCTTCATTTACTAAATTTAGTTTTTCCCACTTACTCCATATTTTTAATAATAAATCTTTATCATTATAAAAACAAAAATAGAATCATTTATTCCCTCAAAATCTTTGATTCTGCTTATTGCAATTTCATAATCACAACATCCAATTTATTTTGTTTTTCTTTTATTTTTAGAAAATAAATGGCGTGTAATAAAATTATCCTTTTCTTCACTTCTTTATTTGAAAATAATTTTACTCTTATCTTAATATTCCTTTTAAAACAACCATTTTTTTATTTATTAAAATATCTCATTTTCTTATTTTTTTACATTAAATTTTAATAAAAGTTTCTAAATTTAATAAAAGTTTTATTAATTACCATCAACAAAGCAAATGAAGATTTATGAAAATAAAATATAAAAAAAAGTCAAATAGAATATGAACATAAAAATAAAATTTAAAAAAAATTCAAATTATAGAAGATATTAGTTTTTGCCCAGTATTCATTATTTAATAATAATAAATACGAAAGTACAATAAAATTTTAAAAATAAAAGTAAATTTGGAAGTAGAAATAAATTAAAAAAGTAACAAAAATATAGGTTTTTATTCAAAATTCATCATCATGTGAATAGTAGAATAAAAAAAATAAAAATTAAAAAAAAAAGTCAAAACTTGTAGAAAAGCCATTGCCAAAAATCTCTAAGAGCTATTTGGGAATCAATTTTTTTTTTTTTTTGTTTTTCTAGAATAAAAAAACTAGAAAAACACGTTTAACAATCAAAATTTATTTTTTGTTATTTTCACTTATTTTTTAAGATTTATTTTTAAAAATAATTATATAAACATGTAAAATAATTAAAAATAAAATATTAAATATACAAATTATTTTTAAAACATATTTAAAAATATTTTATATTTCCAAATAAACTTTTATTATACAAAATAACAATTTTTAAAAACTATTCTAAAAAATTGTTTTCGAAAATAGTTACACCCTAATTCTCCAAAATGAATGAAATTCTTTAAATAAATAAGGGGCATCTAAGCCATGCAATCCCACACTATAAATTTGGTTGTAACTTACTATAAAAATCTGAATAAAATGTATCTAAAAATCCAACCACTTGGAGTAGTAGGCACAGGACTTTGGCGAGATAATGCCATCCGGTGTGCACTGAGTTATCCGAGGACAAACTCCACATGGAATTGAAGCCATGGCACCTATTTTTGGACCCCCTCCTCCAAGGCCTCCCTTATTTGTGCATCTATAACAAACTGCCCTGATTGGAATAGAAGAAAATTCTCCAGAACCAGAACTTCTCACTTCCATAATCTCATTGTCCAATACCAAAGCCCTCAATATCTCTGCAATTTGTTGGGTAGAGCATTCAGTAGCACAGAGACCTGTCTTATTTATTGACTCTGAAATTCCCTCTGCTGTAGCAACCTTCAGCTTAGATAAGACCTTTACGCATGTCTCTTTAAGAATCTTTATGTATTCTGTATCAAGGTTCCCCTCCACATACCATGCACCACCAGTAAGTTCTTTTGATGGTTCAAACTCTACTGCCATGTAGTGTTTTCTCCCCTTGCTTTGGATGTTCACTACCTCTTTTATTAATTTCTTGACTTGGAGTGCCTTGAGGGACTTAGTGACCACATTGTCAGGGAGGTTTGTTTCTCGTTTCATGTCTCGCGTCCAGATTCCCATGTCTTCTTTACTTCGTATCAGATCATAAAGAACGCGCTCAGCATCTAACAGAGGTTGAGAGGCTGCGTTTGTGTCTGGCCGTTTCCTTTTAATCGATGATCCTTGTGACCGGCTCATTCCTGTAATAGATCAAATTATAATAAGAAGAATAATATGATAAAGTGCATAAAACCATATGAACCATATTCTCATGGTTGGAATGGAAATTCAATTTCTTAACCGGCTGTGATTAGGTCATACATGGCCATGTGCTAATACACGTAAATTAAAAAGGCAAACAGAGGAGAGAGAGAGAGAGGAGTGAGCAAGTTCTACCTTTATACCAGTATACCACTACCAACTCATATTAGCATTTTGGTTTTTTCATAAACAAAAACAGCATCTATTATGGAGTGCTCAAGAAGGGGGTGCACCCTATGTATACAGGAAATATACACAAAATAATAAAACGATAAATACCATAAGGCAAATACAAGAAACAACCTTCAAACAAACCAAAACCACCTCTAGAGTACTCCACCACCCATCTAATTGCCTGAATTTTCTTAGAACGATCTTTCTCCACACACTCTCACACTCGAGAGCAAACCTCCACAACCATTTGCTAGTAATGCCCGATTAAGGGCCTCATATCTTCTAATTTCCAAACCTCCATATTTTCATCCTTACAAACATTCTACCTCATTAGATGCATTGTTTTTCCGTCCCAAAGATTTCCCCACAAAAAATCTCTCTGAGTTCTTTCTAATTTGCTCCCCATTTTTCTAAGGATTAAAAAAAGGACAAGAAATAGATTGGAAGGCTCAAGAGAGTGCTCTTTGTAAGAACTAATCTTCCTCCCTAGGGCGAGTATTGCTCCATCTAAGAGGTCAATCTCCTTTAGAATCTCTCCTCTATAGCATCCCACCCTGCACAAGACTTATGAGATGCTTCCAAAGGCAAACCAAGATAAGAAGCAAGAAGGCTCCCCACCTTACACCCAAACAAAGACACCAATCTGCCCTCTTCCTCTACTTTTCCCACTGGCATAAATTCACTTTTGTGCATATTTATTTTCAAACCTAACACAACCTCAAAAAGCATTACAATCCACTTCTAGTAGATCCTTGTCAGCCTCATAAAAGAGAAGAGTATTATTTACAAACAAAAGGTAGGAGACATACAGTCTTTCTCCCCCTCTACCCCCAACCTTGAAGCCATTAATGAATCCTCCTTTTTCAGCCTTGGATACTAGAAAACTATGGTCTTCCATGACTATCAAAAATAGATAGGGTGAAAGAGGATCGCCCCCCAAGCAAGCCTTTTGTAGTCTAGAATCTGTGGGGGTACCATTGACTAGAACTAACATCCTCATAGTGGATATGTAAAAGTGTATCCACTTTCTCACCAAAACCCATCTTTTCCAAAAGTGAAAGGAGAAACTTCCAATCCGGATGGCCATATGCTTTTTCTATATCCAATTTACCAACTAAACCTGCCTTGGAGCTTCTTTTCCTTGAGTTAACGACCTGATTTGGAATCAGAACTGCATCTAGGATCTGTCTACCTCTCACAATAGCACTCTGGTTTTCTGACACCACCTTTCTAACCATCATTTTCAGCCTATTAGCTAGAACTTCCGCTAAAAGTTTATAAAGATTGCCCACAAGACTAATTAGCTTAAAATCCTTAATGTCTTCTGCTCCTCCCTTCTTAAGAATAAGAACAAAAAAATTAGCATTAGCTACAACAGAACCTTTCAAGTGAAATTCCCCAAATAGTTGCGTCACCTTGCTTCCCACTATAGGCTAGCAAAATCTCCAAAACATGAATGAGAAACCACCTGGCCTTGATGCTTTATCTCCTCCCCACTTTGAAAGAGCCGACAATACCTCTTCCAAGAAAGGGCCCTCTAAACTTTCTCTATCTGATATTTCAATGCACTTAAAGAGCTCCACTGCCAAGTTAGGTCCTCTCAATTGAGGATTTTCAAACACAAACTTAAAGTAGGCTAAAATACCATCCTTGAGCTCCTCCTCTTCTTCCATCCTTGGTCCATTGATTTTGAGGCTACTAATGAATATTCATTTCACCAATACATTACTCATGTGATGAATTTTTTTTTTGTCGTTATCACCTTTCTTTAACCAAAGAGCCAAGCCCATTGATTTTCTGTCCCGCTCTGAAAGAGGTCTACCCTTTCTATGCTGTCCCAATAATGTTATCATCTCCAAAGCAGCTTCTTCTTGACTGTTACATTTGCCAAACACTTTTTTGTTCCTTTCTTAAGGTCTTTTTTCTAAGGCTAGAGCTCCTTAACAAGCACAGAACTTTGGACGCCGCCTCAACTTATACTTTTGCCACCATCTCTTGTGATCAGATCCCTAAAACCTTCCACTTTTAACCACATATTTTCGAACCCTCTCTCCCCCAATTTAGCCTATGTGTCTTTGCAAACTACCTAGAAATTTACTAAGTTATACATTATTTTAGCTCCCAAAAGATGATAAAATTAATCTCAGGAAAACCAAGTGGTTCTATTACACTCAGTGGAGGAGGTTTTTGATTTCTCTGTTCCTAAGAAAAAAAAAATTGAAAATCTGAGATTCAAAATTTATTTAATTTAATTTGAAAAATTTCTCAGCAACCAGAAGCTATTAGGCTATTTGCAGAGATAGCAGGAATCACAAGATTAAAATGAGCTGGTTTAGAAATAGGAGTTACATTTCTTCACAGAAAAGCAAGATCTAGATGTTTAACTGGGTAGTGATACTAACACTGCAATTTCAATTTTGTTTCTCCTATTTTCAAAACAACAAATGCTGACTTATGTAATCCCATTGCCAGTCTATTAGACTCATCCATTTGCATGGTTGTAAAAATGTTGTATTACATCAAACAGTTACATCAGAGATAGTTGCCAAAGGCACAAAGGTCTCAAGATGGATGCTGGCCAATCCTACATTTTAATTATTTCATAGAAGAAGTCGCCAAGTCGCCAATTAACTATTAATTGAAGAAACAAACTCATACGAGAGTGATTGAATTATTTATTTACCAAAAAAAAAAAACATCTTCAAAATTCAAAGAAAATATCAATCAAAGTAACTTAAACCAAACATAAAAACCATATCACACTGAATTAAGACCACAAGCAAAATGGAATCTATTGAGTCAACTTGACCCAAACACAAAATCCGCATTTCTACCCAAACTCGTATGCATTTGTATGAATCTATAAACTAATCCCTATAAAATCAAGAATTTCACAAATAAAAAAATGTGGAAGAGCTTACCTAAAAATGAGGATGACTTGTGGGAGGTAGTGGCAACAATGATCAGAGTTGCTCAGGCCTGAAACAAAGTGAATGGTAGTGCTCAACACAGTACCATTTTATGCTCAGCAATTGTGTTTGGAGCTGCTGAGGGTGGCAGGGCTGGAATGGTGCTCATGATGGCAAGTTGAAGCTGTGTGGTGGTTTTCTTCGTGAAGCTACTCCTTAAGCACAGTGATGCGGTGGTGGAGCAAGAAATTTTGGTTAGAGAGGGCAAGGGTTGAAATATGCCCAATAATAAAAATTGACCATAAAAGTGTATGATAAACTAGCTTGCATGTTTCAAAGGAGTCCAATATATGCTTCGCAACAGCTGGAAGGAAGAGGCCTGAATTTTCAGAATAGAAGAACATGTAAGATGAAATTTTCTCCACCATAAAAGGATAATATATACTCAGATCGTATTAATTGTAGAAACTGCCCGAGAATTTTCCTTTTTTATAAGCTAAATGCATAAGAAATATGAAAGGAAGGATTTGCCCTTGCAGATAATGGATGTCCAAATAAGTGGCTGAATCAATTATTATTTATCATTCCAAATGATCCTTTCTGCAATTTATTTCTTTCTCAAATTCCATTCCAGAATTAGTCAATTTGTTCTAATATTTCCTCATCCAACTGAGAAATTCTCCATCGTTATCCTTTAAGGCTATAACAGAATCAGTCAATTTGTTCTAATATTTCCTCATCCAACTGAGAATTTTCAGAATAGAAGAACAGGTAAGATGAAAACCATTTTTTAGTTTTCGGCATCATGAGAGAAACGGTACCCAGTGGTGATTTGGCATTTTCCATGTAGTCCAGAATGAATTCCTAGAATTCAAAAATTTTCAAAAGTAGCATTGACAGGTTAAAAGCATTGCAAGAAAACCTAGCCCTCTGTTTGGTTTCAGGAAAATACAGACTTGAAAGAAAACAACATTTTCATTCCCAATTTATTTCTCATCTTTTGCTTTCAAAACAGAAAAAAGAAAAGCCCCTCAGCAGTGTCAATTTTAAGTGGCTTTTCTCTGTATTTCAGAATCTTCATTGGCCAATAATGACTATTTTCATATTTTCTTTGCATCCAAACTAAATCTGTTTTTATACAAAGGAAACATTCCCAAATAGCAAAGACCGTTAATTGAACAAAAATTTCAGCTTGAGCAGTAATCCAAACTGGCAATAGTTCCACGGCTGTTCGAAGAGAAATCCCAGTATTTCAAAACTTACGGCAATAGCATTCCCAATTTATGAAGCACTGAAATTGGAATCCAACCCTCTGTTTGGGTTACCAAGCAAATCAAGAAAAATAAAAGGAAGCCGCGTTTTGATTACCATCTAAAGCCCTGGATGGTGAAAAATTTATGATTCAAACATTTTTTTTTTGTCTCATTATTTTCTTAGAACCCAAACGATTGTATATAATCTAAAAATCCATTGAACGAATTGGGAATGGAGATTGGAATTGTACCTTGAAGGCTTGAACTCAGAGATCGACCGAAACGCAGCGTTTGGAGCAGGACTGAGACATGGGGCTTTTCTGCTGCCAGCAAACCCTAAGACGGGTTCAAGGTGAGTTCGGTCAGGTGATAGTGTGGGCTGAGCCTAGGCCGGCCCAATTTTTGGTCTATTGGCGGTCTGTGGCTGACTTCTTCTACGTTCTATCCTCTTTCCTATGATTTAGAGCCCTTTCGGCACAGTCCCAATGGAATTCGACGCTACTAAACTCAACTTCACTTACAGATTTTAATCCACGATTAATAATTTGGTTTAAGAGCCCGTTTGGCCGCATTTTTAGAAAATACTTTTAACATAAATTTTTTTTTTTTTAAAATCCAAAGTTTGATCAAATTAAAAAACACTTTTAAAAAATAGAAAAACCACTTATAAAATTTTTAAAAAACTTTTTAAAAGTTAAAAATAATTTGTAATAGTTTACGAAGAAACACTTTATAATTGATTTAAAAACATTTTTAAAGAAAGCAATTTAACTCAAAACATCTAAATACACTCTAAGAGTTTATTTAGTATTTTTTTAAAAAACACTTCTAATATAAAAAATGCTTTAGAAAAAAATTCACACATTTGATAAATTTTTTTTTAAAAAATACTTAGAATGTGTTTTACTACGTTTCTATTTGAATTACTTTTTGTGGAAAGGTTGTCTTTAAAAATGTTTTTGGAAAAATTACTTAACAAGTTCTTCACAAAAAACACTATAATTGATTATTTAACTTTTAAGAGTGTATTTGGTAGTAATTTTAAAAAATGTTTATAATCTTTTTAACACTTTAATGATATTTTTTTTTTTAATATTACAAATATTAGAAATATTTCTTAAAATCATTGTCAAATGGTTCTAAAAGTGATTTCTAAATTTTGTCAGAAACCTTATTTTTTTGAAGAAAAATCAATACACTTCTAAGTATAAAAAGTGTTTTAAAGAAAAACTACAATATTAGAAAAGACTCGTGAAAAGTTAAAAAAAATCAAATATAATAATGCTTGTTGGAGAAGCACCAGATACGGGATTCTTCCAAAACATTTATAAAAAAAATACTTTAATTAAAAAGTACTTGATATAGAAACACAAACACATATTCAATTTCAGTTTTACAAATCTAATAAATAATGGTATGCAGTGTTTTTACTCTAACTAAAAGTGTTTTTAAGAAAATCATCAATTAATAAAGTGTTTTTCCAAAAAACATTATAATTGATTTTTCAAAATTTTAAAATCATTTTCTAATTTTTTAGGTTAAAAGTGTTTTCTAAAATTATTATCAAATGAAAATTTATTATCTATTTGGATACACTTCCTATATATATTTTTTAAATTAAAAAATAATAGTCAATTTTACATACTATATAAGAATTAAAGATTTACATTGAATCAACAATGGAAATTTTGTTAAAGCGATTTGTCACAAGTACATTGGTATTGTACATTTGTATAGAAGTTTTGATTTTAGAAACAAAAATATCCAAACTCTTACAAATTCATTTTTTTTAATTTATATAACTTACATTCATTAATATATTGATTTTATAATTAAATTAATTAATTGTACCATTAATAATATGTCAAATTTATATCATTTTATTATAAGACCGATATATTCATCTTTATATTCTTTTTATTCATATGTAATATTTTTTAATATCATATTTATAATCCAAAACATTTGATCACTTCTTTTATTATTTTCGTCATCTTAATTTTTTTTAAAATTTTATTTTCAATATTCATTAAAAATACTTAAAATTTACCTTCATTTAAATTAATTAATAATTTGATCTCAATCATTCTATTTATATTGATTTTTTTTTATTAAAATTAAAATGTTACTTATGTATAATTAAAATATAATTTAATTTACATTTGTTAGATTTTAAAATTTTTTTAAATATCTTATATTAAATTTTTATTATTTTATTTTAAGAATACTTTCACTTCGGGCTTCTTTTATTGTCTATTTGTACATTAATAAAATATTTTCTTATAATATCTATACTATATGTATAAAAGAGCGAATTGTTTGTCAGTGATTTAATTTTATTTTTTCTCAAATATTCTCATAATATTGATTATACATACGTCCTTATTGAGTTTGCTTTCATTAATAATAAAAAATGAACTATTTATAAATTTAAAATAATAAGAAATATTATTTCTCTAAAATTAGATTATTTTTAATTACAATTTAATTGATTTAGATAATATTTTAAAAATTAAATCACAGCAAACCATTTAAATCATTAAGATAATATTTGGATAACACATATTTACAAATTTAAAACTTTGAATAATAACAAATATTCATGTTTCACATTAAATTGTTTTTATTTACAACTTAATTAATTTATATAATATTTGAGAAATTAAATAATAATAAATATCCAATTTTTTTACTCCATGTTTTAAAATAATTTTTAAATTTTTTTCCCAACTATTGAACAAATAAAAGATTTTTATATATATGACAAATGATTCATTCATTCATATTAAACAAAATGTATTATTTTTTAAAATATTATTAATTTTAAATTTAAATAGACACATGAATCGCTAGTCATTTGATTATAATGACCACATTCATACATCTGATTACTTTTGAATTACCCTCTTTTCAACCATCTCACATCACCCGCGTTTTTTCTTTCCTTGAAGTGGACTGAGAAAGTTGCTACTAATCCAATATGGAAATTGCACCATCTCATCTCTTTGTGTATAAGCAACCAAAAATCATCACATTTGTTGACTTTTCAATGTCTTCCCATTGAGATGTTGTCTGAAATCATGGTTTGAGTTTGAAAAGCTTCATCAACAAACTTCTTCAATGCAATATTGTCTTTTAGGTTTAAAATCAAATAAATCGTACTCCAAACTTCTTAAAATACCAATACTGTGTCTAGGGATGGCAATGGGGCGGGTCATTTCGGGTACCCGTTCCACCCCTAATGGGACGGGATATTATTTTCCTAAACGGGTATGGGATGGGTTTGGGATTTTTTTTGAAACCCGGGGAGGGTTCGGGTATTGCTCCGCCCCACCCCGATTATATATAAAATTAAAATTAAAATTAAAATTAATTTAAAATTTAAAATTATTTTAATTTAATTTAATTTTATTATTTTTAATATATAGATAATAATAAATTATTTTTAATAAAATAAGTTATAAAAAATATAATAATTTAATTATTTATAAAATATATTTATTTTAATATAATTAAAAATTTTAAAAGTAATTTAAAAAAAATTAAAATTAAAATTAAATAAAAAGTTAAACGGGGCGGGTATGGGGAAAAAATGTAGCATACCCGCCCCGCCCTGCCTCGCCCCGCCCTGTTTAATTTTTTAAATGAGACGGGGATGGGAATTGCTTTAAATAAAGGGGGCGGGGTTGGGAGGGGGGCGCCCCGCCCCGTTGCCATCCTTAACTGTGTCTTTTTTGTTGAACAGTGTTAGTTTGAATAGACGGAAATGTCATGTGTTGTGTATGTGACTTAATAAATAAGAGTAGATTTGCAAATTGAGCAATAGATTGCATAACTAAGAAATGTATTTGTAATTTAGAATTAATCATTCAGTGATCAAATTTCTCTAAAGATATTAAAAAGTTTAATTTTGAAGATTATAGTAGTTCATTTTTCACTTATATTTATAGGTATTCTATTTTGTAGTCTCATTTCATAAAAAAAATGGTTATTTCACATTTCTAAATTATCTTTATATATATATATGCCTTTTCAAAATGTGTCATGTGTATAAGAGAATGGAAGGAAAATATAGTAGTATAAAAAGGAGTTAATTCTTTTTTTAAACTATTATTGGAACCATGTTTAATAAAAATTACATTAAAATAATTATCTAGATTATGTTATTTGAGCATAATAAAAAAATTAGTCAATTTAAAGTTTTGAAATACCAATGGATTAATAAATGACTACTTCCGATAAATTTACATTTTTATTGTTTTTAGATTAAATTTGTTTTTAAATTATGTGTATCATTGTCCGATATTATAAAAAGAAATATAAGTTTATAATTAAAATCATAAACACTTTTAAACAAAAAAATTATACATATATCATCAAAGTAGATAAAATTATTATTTTACAATTCAATTTGTTTTATACACAAGCCAATATATGTATTATTTTTTGTTCAATCATTTTTTCAATATTTTTATTCTGTTTTGGTTGATACTTTTTAGGATTTCCATATGATATTTCTACAAAACTCAATCATCAAGATTTATTTTCACATGTTCGATATTTTGATCCTTGCACCAACACCATGACTTAAATCTTGAATATGAAACTTTAAAGAGAATTGTGTCATGTAGAAGGGAGTGCACTTTTGCATTGACCTCATACTCCTTTCCTCGAAGATACCACATCCATATCTCCCACAAAAGGTTTGAGGTTCTCACTAAAGGTTTGCTTGTGAATTATTTTTTAGAATAGTTTTCTGTTTTCTAAAACAAAAAACATAAAAAATACATTTGACAACTAAAAATTATTTTATGTTTTTTGTTTTTAAAATAGAAAACAAAGTATTTTTAGATAACATCTTTTAGTTGTTTTTTATTGTTTTTTTATTGTTGTTTTAAGAAATAATAATACATACATTTAGAATAATTAAAAATCAAACACTAAATATAAAAATTAGTTTTAAAAATATTAAAAGCATGTTGAAAACATTTTAGGTTTCTAAACAGATTTTTATTCTATAAAAATTAGAAAACAGTTTTCAAAAACCATTTTTAAAAGCTATTTTTCAGAATTATTTTTAACAACAGTTATCAAACACCCCTAATATTTTTGCATACTTGGTCCAACTCAAAATAAATCAAACCCACTGAAGATATGTTCCCAACTTTCCTACTTTTATACTATTTGGATGGTTTACTAAACGAAGTACAATGGAAAGAGTTCACTTGGAGAACAAAGGAGCCAGATTTTGAAGCATTAATTTTACCACACCTACACATATATATATATCATCTAGCAATGGAAGAAAGCAAAACTGCCATGCCTAAGAGCAAGGGCATGGTGTTGAACCTCCTACTCCATTTAAGCTCAACCCTTCTGACTTACTTTGCTTTAGATAATTGAGATCAAACCAGAAACCTCCTTATCTCCATCTACCTCAAAGGTCATCATCAGAATGGTCTGGTGGGTTGTTTATCAGAAAGAGGTGGTCAAGCATTGCTTCACATTCCTTCATAAGTTTGTAGAGCAGGTCAGTAGAGAAGAATGGCTGCTGCATAACCTTAGGCATGAAATGTATGTGATGGCGAGCCACAGTATGCTGCCTCTGCTTCTCTACTATCTTCTTGTAGTGCTTCTTCACGATCTTCATGAATCCTGTTTATAATGTTATATGCTAGATGTGATTGTATTTGTCTGTTTGGATGTTACATAAAAATTAAATCTATGAAACAACTCAACTCCATACACACTTATACTAACCCGCTCCCCCATGTAGAAATTGTCCATTTTGAATCAAACAGGCCCTTACAATTTTAAAAGTATATATAGTGTCATGAACTTCTCCCCCTATCCATTAGGGGATGTCACAATTGTTTAAGAGAAACTCACTACATATATAGTATCAAAAACTTTTTCCCCGAGATATCATAATCACCCCTTATGTCTGGGACTAGGCATGCCTTATAGGATCCACTCCCTTATTCCCATATATGTTCATGTTGGGTTTAATGCATCCTCATGGTTTTAAAATACGATTACATGTTTGAAAGAACCTACTACATATATAGTTTCAAAAACTTCTTCCCCTACTCGATGTGGGATATCACATCACTAATATAGTCAATTAAAGCTAGCTCAAAAATTGTGAAAATTCCTTCCAAAATTAGTAAACTTTTTTTTTGGCTAATTTTAACTTTTAATATTGCTGCAAATTAATAGAGAAAAAATGCACCTGTAAAGTTAGTAAGAGAGTAATGCAACAGCAAAACCATCTCTCTATGAAAGTCCAAAATATGCATCTGCACTTCTAATATATCTCCATCAACATCCAGATTTGCCACCATTTCTTGTAGCTCCTGCACTTGCAATAATAAAACAAACCAGTCTCATTTCACAGAAAAATTATCTTAAAAGATGAAGAACCATAGGCAGAATATAAAAAAATACCTTTAGTTTGATGATATAATCTTCTTCCTTATCAACAAAGAAGGTATTCACCTTCTCAATTTCACCTTCAAACAATCGGATAAAACCCTTGTCCTCCCTCATCATATGCACATACCTTCCTCCAACACCTAAGCCATCAAAAGTGGTAAACCTTGGCCTTTTGTTAGACCCATCGGTTTCCCTCAACTCAAGATCAATCTGATTTAGCAGCTTCTTCAATTGCTTGTAAGATATAAACTCACTTCTCCATTCAGGAAGGGTTTCCTCAACCTCCCAGCGAAGCCTCTTTCCGAACTTCATATCCCTCCTCAGACACCTCACCTAGCAGTGGTGAAGAAGCTGAAGAGAATGAAGGGCTCATATAAACCGCCATCAAGGCAGCATATACTCTAATTTGATTGCAAATATTCTCCTCACAGTAATTTTTTAATGTTGATGAACTAAGTAGAAAGGCATAGTAACCAAGGAGGAAACAGCCTGCATTGTTACAATGGAAACATCAAGCAGGTATAACTATGGGAACAAGTTTTTAGAACCATCTACTCTCTTGTATTTTATTGTGGGGGATGCGACGTCAATTACAACATCAATATTGGGTTTATCATCAGTCTAATGACTCCATAAGCTGAAATCCTTATCAGACAAGGGTTACATGACAAAAAACTAAATAAATAGCCGGATAATACAACAAAATCTCCTCTTCTTGACTAAAAAAACATGCATGTAAAACAAGGTGACCAAAAGAGAACACATCTACATAGAACTGGCCAGATCTTTGATCCAGTGTCAATGGGGTCAAACCGATGATTGCAATGTAGGCCAGAAAACAGCATAAAACTTGGGATATTTCAATTTGATGCACTGGGAACAAAAAAAGATTATTATCACCATAAAATACCAGCATGATTCCCAGCATATCTCATCCCAATCTCCTAGAACAAGACATTCAATCAGACAGAAATAGTTTCTATGGTCTTTACAGCTTCCAGAGGTGCCCCCTAAATTTCAGTATCTTTCACTATGATACAAGAGAGAATAGTAATCAACGGCATTGTTTAGTAGAAAATCGTTCTCATGGTAGCTACTCGGATGATGTGAATGAAAGCATTTCCTCCAGAAAAAGTGCTTTGCACCTTCGCTTCAGATAGTCACAAATAAACAATGGTCCAAGCGGAGACAAAACTAGAATTTCATATTCTGAGCAGTTTCAGTGAAATTGTTTCTAATAATCTTTAAGAAACCACATATGAAATGTCTACATTCTGTTGGAATTCCAAATCACAAAACAATACGAGTCATTGTGTTTTCTCATTAATCTGCACACACAGGATCGCACAAACTTGTCTCCACTCATGAAGACAAATTACAAAAGATCATCCAGAATTCAGGTCTGAAAATAAAATCTAGCTGTCAAGCATGAAAGACAGATGCCTTTTGCTATGCGCTATTTTTATAGCCCGATGATGGGCAGATGCTTCAAGTTCAGAACTCAGTTGGAGGTTTCAACCTTGTCAGTCTCCTGATTCTGTCTTTGTCAGCATTCTCCAGCATTCCCTTCAGAAAAGAAAGGCAAGAAATGGCTCAAGAAAATACTCAGCACCATAATGCAATATAAAAGGCAGCCAAAAGGCATAGCTGCCTAAAGTGTTGAGAGGGGCAAAAAGTAAGACATTATGAAAGAATACCATTATGACACTGGATAATGAAAACCAGAGATTTCACAAAGTTACCCTTGTTTTAAGGATGACAAATGCCATAGGCTTTTCCTAACTGATACGAGATTGGTGGAACATTATTGAGAAAGATGTAGGAATCATCATTGAATTCCATGGGAATTTGCAGATTCCTCAGTGGTTTCCATCGTGGAATGGGGATTGAGTAGTGAGAGCATTCCAGAGCTAAGTTAATATGTTTATTTGTTTATTTCTTGCTGAACAGAGTTATGTGTGATTCTTATAGTACTGATAGTAGAGAGACAAAAGCCTTTATAGGTTGCAAAAAATTTGATGCATCCCCTCACCTTCCAAACAATTTCGTCCAGACATAAGCATATCTTTCCGTACTTATCAAGGAAGAGGCGCTCAGTTGGAGGTTTCCCACAGACATCTTTCACAGATGAGATTATAACAAAGATCACTTCTGCCACTTCAAAGAAATCAACCAGAAAAAGGTAATTAAAAAATCAGCAATGGGATCAAGAATCTTAAAAGGTCAACAACTCTGCTATAAATGAAAGTGCCATTCTTTAGCTAATGATATAACACCGCATTACAATGGGAAAGGTAGTACAATATTTCTCTAGAAGTAAGGGGATTACTTTAGTAATCCATCTGTTTCCCTCCCCAATGAAACAGTTGCATTGCTCTTCCATGCTTTGATGCACATGGGAGAATGACAAGCTGTTAGGAGCAAAAGGCTGTTGAGGAGCTCAACCAATTCAACAGGGAGAGGTGAAGTTGTCACTTTGAAAGTCAGATAGCTTCTGCCTATCCTTGCTTAAATTCATGGTGTAGCTAAAAGAACCCAAATGAATATACTTACAAGCAAGTTCATCATACTCATCCTTGCCCACAACATAGATGCTGACATCTCCGAGCACCGTGTAAACGATATACACTGATCTGATACAGGGAACATCGGATTAATCCAAGTACAAATTAGTGACTAAGAGTACGTTTGGTACTGATTCTACAAGGTGTTTTTGGCCTTTCTAACACTAGGAAATTTTTATTTTTAAAGTATTAGAAAGACTGAAAATACTTCTTAAAATCACTGTCAAACGCATTCTAAATTTATATTTTTTGATAGTAAAGCAAGAGCGGAAAATATAAATTAATTTAAAAGGCTTATTACACTGCAAGGTACAGACAAAGCTCAGGTTGTATAATAAGGAAAACAAAAAGCCTAGCCGCAACAAGGGAAAATACAAAAAACTGCTCCCTCCTCTTGAAATTAGACCTAACCAACCTACTACTCGTACAGTGAACTTAATAAACAACTTAAGTCAACTATTCATTGTCTAGAATTTTGGCTTTATGCAAAAAAAAAAAACTATCATTGTCTAAATTTTGAATTTGCAAGGTGGAGGTTATATTTTTCAAAGTGCACAAGGTGGTTCAGCAGATTGGTTCATCCAACTAACTGGATATTTCAGAGTTTCTTAGTTTTTTACAAAATTGTTATGCCCATGGTCTAAGTATATCTATTATGAAAGGGCAGTGATCAAGCTCCTCCAGTTACCAATCTCCCTGGCACCAATATGAAGGCAATAAGCCGAGGGCAGTCCAGTTGTTCTGATCATTGGGTAGAAGTACACTACCCTACAGACTTGAATCATGATGAACTGGAGATGCCTAAGGAATGATCAAGCAGTTCCAATTCTTCTGATTGTTGATGAAATGACATAAATACCCTTCATGCCTACAGAACATGAGAATAACAAAAAGAAAGAACAGGGAGAGAGTTTGGGGATCTTATCACAGAATTCTGATGAAGTAGGGACTGACTACATGTAGCTGATAACAGCCCCAAAATTTGGGGTGGATAAATCTAAATAACAAACCGATGGAAAATTTTGGATGAGTGAAACAAAATTGAACAATTGGGATATTCTTAAAATATTGGATATTTATGATTGTTAGAATGATGAAACTACAGAAAATTCATTCATCCAAGCAGTGAACTGACACCAGATTAGTGAAGATTTATGAGCACATTTTCACCACTCACATGCAGGGGCGGAGCCAGGCTATGCCCGGGGGGGGGGAGTGTGGTTAAATGCCCCCCCTCAAATTTTTGAAAGAACAATCTGCTATATTATGGGTTTTGATCTAGGGCCTCAAGATTATGCAAAAGTAAAATGGTTACGCACTAGGCTAATTAAGAGCATTTTGGTCTCGTTCTGCCCCCTCCCCCTGAGGAACTAAGTCATATGTTGCCCCCTTAGCTCTTTTCTGGCTCTGCCACC
>JBAPGN010000625.1:1368-24693 GCA_037355405.1 Vitis amurensis | reverse complement strand
AAATATCATGTTACTTTATTGACAACTCTTACAATACATCAATACTACCTAACTGTGATAGCCAATATGGTTTGTTTCCTTACTAGCCAACCTCTTCTGCCTCCAACTAACCTCCCCTGTATCTTGCTTCAATTATGAGGGCTGTTGCCATAGGTTGAGCATTGGACATATGATAAACCTGTGCCTTGATGGTTGTACTCTGATTCATGGATCCAGACCGTAGTAATTGGGATTAGAGTTGTTGGTAGTTGCTTTAGTTCAATGCTTGCAATAACCAAAGTAATTTGTCGTGCTGCTTTAGAACCGTTCGATCTTTCGTATGAAATAAGAAAGGTATTTTGTACAAAATAATGTTTTCACTTGTAATTTCCCAACATTACATAAAGTGATAAATATAAGTGTATTTGCTAAGTGTGATTGCCATTCATTTTCTAAGCATTTCCGTTGAGACAAACAGTCTAAGACGAAAATGTGTGCTTCAAAAATTTCTAGCTGTAATACTTTTGAGATTGTGCCAAAAGATCAGTTGACAATGACTATAAATAAATAAATGGAAAAACATCATATTATCATTGAGCAGATTGCACGCTGAACTTAAATAGGCAAAAGAAACTGATACTTTCAGTACACTTACGTAATACTTGTGATGTAAGCTTCTGAGATTTGTTTGCTGCAGGAGATACATTTCCCAATAAAACACATCGATGGGTTGATGTTAGAGATGTTGCCATGGCACATATCAAGCATATGAGCTTTCCAACAGCTAGAGGCAGATACTGTTTAGTAGGAGCATTTTACACTGTTCTGAGACAATGAAGATTTTGCGCAAGCTCTACCCCTGCTTTAAACCTACCCTGAGAAGTAAGGTTTTATTATTTGCAGGGCGTTATTTCCAGTTTGCATTAGTGCCCTTTGAAATCAATATTGCAGCCTTAGGCAATGCTACTTCTTTTTGTTTATTTTGGGTTTTTTCTTTTATTTTTGATGGGCTAGATATATACATTATTCTGTAAAGAAGTACCTAGAAAAGGGCACAACTCCGGTGCAAGTAGTAGTATGAAAGTAGCACTAAAATAGTAAAAATTAAAAACAAAAGGAAACAACTACATCAGGAAGGCAACAGACACAATAAACAAATAACCTGCATTGGAATGAATATGTGATACATTGATTCCATCATTTGGTTGCACAGACAACACCAATTGACAATAGACTAAACTAAGTAAACAGTTGTTCTAATAAGACTGAAGCACACCATCAACAAATTATTGACGAATTTTCACAAAGGCATTGCCCTTGAGAATCAAACTTTGGAGAGGTGAATCCTCTCCATCTGAATGAGCTGGGAAGCTGCAAATTCGCCTACCTTGTCAGTCTGTGTTATCCTCTATGATGTGCCTGTGAATCCTACAGTTGTAGCTTGCATTTACTTGGGCCATGGCTGGACCACTTTGTCTTACTTTAAATACTATGTATGTTTGAAATATTTCACATGTATGTGTAGCCTTTCTCCATTCACGGTGGTCATAATGGCATTCTATGCTATTTCAACATATTGCCTTATGATTGCCATCCAATTCTAATATGTTATCGAAGTGCTAAGGGTCTAAAAGTGCTTCAGTGATCGGGGCTCAGGAATTTTCTGATTTATATTATTTATTCTGTTTTGGCTGATCATATCCACAAATGTGTTTTCCTGTTGAATGAAGTTGGTGAGGTATGAGAACCTTTCCTTGTTTCAAACTCCTATCATCAATATTGACCTTGGTGGAGTTTCTTCCGATTCACTGAATACTTTCTGCCATTTAGGTCTAGTTAAACCCATATTTCATTCTTCTAGTACAAAAGAACTAATCCCCATTGCTTGGGGATCTTCTCAATTACCCAAAGAGATGTGTTTTGTGCTTTTTAACGTTTCATTGCATATAGGATTAAGCTTCAGGTCCATGTCCTAAGAGTTTTCTTTTCTTTAGTACCAGTCGTTTCACTGATTGATTAAGAAAATGTGTTTCTGTTTCATTTGTGGCAGATGTGCAGACGAGAAGCCTTATGAACCAACCTATATGGTGTCCCAGGAGAAAACTAAAAGTTTGGGCATCGACTTCACTCCTCTGGAGGTGAGCCTGAAGGACACTGTGGAAAGCTTGAGGGAGAAGAACTTTGTCAGTTTCTGACACATGGTATAGCCATGCAAATGAATCATAAACAAAAAATGGTGTCTTCTTGGTAACTTCATTGTTAAGTGTGTTGGAGTCATGTATCTTCTAATATGTTCATGGTAAGCAATTCCCAAGACATGCTACAAGTTCTCCAAAAGAAAATCAACAGCATATAAAAAGCGGCAACTTCTATTCCTGCTTCTGCTCAACAACAAAAGCTATCAACTATCCTAAATGGGCACCAAGGAGATTCGTAGACCTTAGGCCCCTTCCAAACTAGATTTTTTGTTTGGGAAGTAACTGAGGAAGATTTTCACTTGTCATTAACTTATGCAGAGGTTGGTAGCTAACAAACTATGTAAGGGCAATGTTCTTGATTATACCATATGTAAGGACACAGTGAGCTCTGTCTTTGGAAATGTATGCAGTGAGGTGGCATGGCCCATTAACTTTATAAAATTATGCTTACTGAAGTTTTACTATCTATGGGGTTTGATACAATCTCTGGTCATTTTGTTTCTTAGAGCACTGAAATGATCAGAGACACTAAGATTGAAACCCCAAATTTTTGTTAATTACTGCTGAATATAAATATGTTTTATAAAAAATAATTCACACTAACAAAAATAATATACTAAAAATGCTTAAGTTTCAAATTTCATTCATTTATTCTAATTCTAAACTCCGACCTGTTTACTTAAGTTTCAAATTTTGTGCCTTAAACTTGAATGATGTTGATATAAGACTCGATGGTAGTGAAGTTGTTTTCAAACCGCAAACTTAGAAACAAAATTATCAACCAAACCTTACACTTAAGACTTTTTTTTTGTTCATATGTGGGTGTTCTTTAAAAAATGCAACAATTATGGGGTTTAAAAAAAAAAAAAAAAATCTGGGTGCAAGTATAATTTCCATCCTTGCATGGTGAAAAGCAGATGATCCAGAAAGTCAAAGGAGAATGGACATCTTTGTGGAATGAAAACCAAGGGTAAAAGCAAGGGGATGAGGGAAGCTGACAGTGACCAAGGAGGTCCAAACGCTGACTCATTCTCATACGCCTGCATTTGAATTCGCACACGCATTCGAATAGTATGTTATCTCTATATACACCAAGTGTACAAGTGGATAACATAGATTTAAAGGTTTCGTAAGACGTCAAGGGAGATGAGTGGAGAAGGAAAGGTGGTGTCCGTGACCGGAGCTTCTGGGTTTATAGCTTCATGGCTGGTGAAGCTCCTGCTCCAACACCGCTACACTGTCAAGCAACCGTTCGAGACCCAAGTCAGTTCTCTCTATCTCAACCTCCGAGGGCATTTTCACTTATATATGCTTCCATTTAACTCACTGGTTGTGCTTACATTTATATGTATATATATGCCACAGATGATCCAAAGAAGACACAGCACTTGCTTTCACTCGATGGAGCTCAGGAAAGGCTTCATTTATTCAAAGCAGACTTATTGGAAGAAGGGTCTTTTGATTCTGTAGTTGATGGATGTGATGGTGTTTTTCATACTGCATCCCCTGTTGCATTGGAAGCCATTAACCCCCAGGTTCAACCTACACCACTTCCATTTCTATACTTACATTGAGCTAACTTCTATTTCTCTTTTCATTTTTTCGTGTTCAGACAGAATTGATTGACCCTGCATTGAAGGGAACCATCAATGTCCTAAGGTCCTGTTCAAAAGTTCCGTCTGTCAAAAGAGTGGTTGTAACATCGTCTTTGGCTTCAGTTTTATTCACTGGAGAACCTCTGACTCCTGAGGTGCTAATTGATGAGAGTTGGTTTTCAGATCCAGTTATATGCAAGGAATCAAAGGTTTGCATCTGAGCTTATTTCTTATCACATACCATCTTTTTTGCATGTTTTATAAAATATTTTACTGGTTTTTTCACTGGTAGTAGTACTGAAACCATTTCTAATCAAATGTCATTATTTGAGTTTTTGATAGCAATGGTATGTGCTTTCAAAGATAGCTGAGGAGGCTGCTTGGAACTTTTCAAAGGAGAATGGGATTGACATGGTCACGATAAATCCAGGATGGTATTGGTCCTCTCTTACAGCCCACTCTTAATCTAAGTGGCAGAGCAAGTTTTGAACTCATAAATGGTACTCTTCAGCAAAATGTGTTCTAAGTTTTGTTTCTTGTTTCTCTACTTGAATATAAGTCATATGTTCTGTTTCTTCTGCGCTGACTAACAGTACTCCTTGTTGGACGGTTAACTGCATAACCAATGTGATTAGTTTAATCACTTGACAAATATCCAAGAAAATGAATGACAAAACATCAAATATCCACAGCCCATTGCAGACTTATATCAAGATACTGAATTCTTTCAAATGCAAGCATTTGAAATTTGTTTGTTGCAGGAGCTCAACATTTCCGAATATATCATCCTGGTGGGTTGATGTTAGAGATGTTGCCAAGCACACATTCAAGCATATGAGATCCCAGAACCTAGTGGAAGATACTGCTTAGTAGAGAGGGATTTACACAATTCTGAGATACTGAAGATTTTTGCGCAAGCTCTACCCTGGATTAACCTCTACCTGAAAAGTTTCTAATTGTTACTGCTAGTGCTCGTTAGTGCCATCATTAGAAAGAGAGTGAGATCCAACACGATATTACTTCTTATTGTTTCCATTGGATACATATGAAGAGTACCTGCCATCTTGTTTCCCCTAAATATTTATGCCTTGGTATCATGCAAAAAAATTCTCAGATGGGATCACATGTGTTTGATTGGTTGCAGATCGGCAGATGAACAAACCTTATGCACCATCCTCGCCGGGTATCCCAGAAGAAAGCAAAGAGTTTAGTCATTCACTTTCACTCCTCTAGAGGTGAGTCTGAAGGATACAGCTGAAAGCTTGAAGGAGAAGAACTTTGTCAGTTTCTGACTCATGGTATTTACTGCTAGACTTGCAACTAAATCATAAACTAATGGTGCTTTCCTGCTAATTTTATTGTTATGAACCTCATTGCACCTATGATTTGCTGGGTTTTGGGGCTTTTATCTTGTAATATTTGATTGTAAGCATTTCTTATGCTAGAAATTGGTATCTGTATCACCTATAGGTTTCCCAGTTCAAGTTTCCTATTTGTGTTAGAATAAGGTGAAACTCAATCACACTTAGGAAGAGGGAATTAGTCCAAGTGGATTATGAGGGTCCAAGAATGGAATCAGTTGGTGGAAGTGGTAAAATATGTTGAACAAAATTTATATACTGCAGTAAGACACAAAACCGAAAATTGCTTCATATTAATAATTAAAGGACACAGGAAACAATAGGCTTGTGTCCTTGAGCATCAACCCCATTATTCCACTAGACATGTTGCCACAGAAGTGGGTATAAGGAAGCATATTCCAATCATCCAAGGATACTGGGTGTGACTTCACCAACAAAGCTCACAGCTGATACAAGCAAACCATGTAAACTTAAACCTGTTAACTTCATTGAATGAGTGCCAGTAAAAATGGTAATATTTTTAATGATAGGAAAAAAAAAAAGAAAAAAAACTTATTAGGCGTTTATCATTTCAAAATTTTCAAAGATAATTATTTTAAAACATTGAGCAATGTTCTAATTCTTTCAAAAAATCAAATCCTAAATAAACTCCAAAATTATGATAGCATGTAAATGACCGTAGAATAACATACCATTAGGATATTCTTAATTTGTGTGAAACAATAAAAGAAATATCACCATGCACCCATTTTGACTCAATTGCTTTGGACAACAAATGAAGGTTTTTCTTTTTTTTTCTTTTTAATCCATGAGCCTAAGTTTGAACATCAGATTAATGATATGAACAAGGTTTTGAAACATTAAAATTTTACAAATTTGTTGAAGTGTGCCCAAACCTACCCTCTTCATAGGAACCAACAGTAGAATGGGCATAAAAGAAAACTAGGACTGTTTCACAAAATCGAAGGAATATCTTTGTGGGAAGAGATAAAGAGAACAAGAGGATGCACATATTCGATAATTTGTGGCTGAGCTATTTAAACCTTATCATGAGATACTGGTTGAGTCTTCTCTCGGTATTTGTAGGGTGTGCCCCCTCCTCTTTTGGCACTCTTTACTGCATGTTCTTGTTGTCTATAAAAAAAAAAAAAAAACTGGTTGAGCTTCTTAAGATTGACATAACAGTTTTTCTCCATTCTTAATTTATAATCAAAAGACTGGCTGAGGCTATTTCTTGTTCTTATTGAGGTTTTGAGATGAACCCACATGTGTTTGTCACTCATGGCAGGTGTGCAGATGACAAACCTTATGTGCCAGCCTTTCCAGGTTGTCCCAAGAGAAATCCAAAAAGCTTGTGGTATATCACTTCACTGCGCTGGAGGTGCCTAAAGTATACTGTAGAAAGCTTGAAGGAGAGGAAACCAACTCATCAGCTTATGAGCCAATTATTGGCTGTCATGATAGAATAAATATGGACCTACATTATATTAACCATTGTTCAGGATTTAGCTATCCATATATATACGATTTCTATTTGATCAAGAGTATGGGCCACCTATGTGTAGAGCCTAGCGCCGTCACGGGCCTTAGATGATGAGCCTAAGACTCATGAGGCCCAATAGCCAAAGGGTATGGTCCCTAAGGTAGGAGGGTATAAATCCAAGTGTCAGTTTCTGTTCCTTGAATAATGACAACGTTTTGAAGCAAAAAAAACCTGTTCTCTCTCGCTCCCATCGTCAGAGAGAATTTAGAGGAAAGGTGGTGCCCTCCACAGTCTTAAAAGATCCATACATCCTCATCAAAAGTGAAAAATGGACTCGGGTATGTTCCAAAATCAAAAGCAAAAGGCATGTTTGAATGAATTCATATATATACATATTTCCTGTATCTGAGTATGGTGATAATGGAGAATATATAAAGTTAACAATTGGTATCAGAGCGAGGTTCCGGTTCCATTTTCACCAAAAACAATCTTTAAAAACAAAAAAAACGAAAGATCCAGGGGAAACAATACAGAATTTGGGCCAATAAAATAACAAAATAAAAAATGGATTCAGGTGGTACCCTATCCAGAGATCAAAGATCAAAGGAATGTTTTGAATGCTTGATATACATATATCCTGTTTTTGTGTCTTGGGTGATAATGGAAATAAAGAAATCTAACAATTGCTATTTGTGCTATGGGAAAATTTTATGTTTGTGCTACATGTAAAGTGATCAATGTGAATAATGATAATAAAATATGGGTAATATTTCATCTAAATTGCACGCCCCTGCATCATTATTTACTTTGCAATTTGGGGATTCGAACCATGGCCTAGGTTCAATCCAGGCCCACCCATTTGACTATGATGCTTTTTTAGACCAGTTAGTAAAATAAAATAACCAAGGGGGTGGGTTGGCTTGAACCCATGACCATTGGTTGTTGCCTTAAAATCAAGCCCATGCCTAAACCATTAGACAAAAGCTTTTATATATGTTTTATGCTTCAATTGTTATATATATACATGCGATTATGCATAAATAAATAATTTTGATTGAATTATTTCTTGTTGTGTTTATGTTTAATGTTTTAAAATAAATGAATTATATATATTTGTTGCCAAAGTAACATATAATATATAATTTATTTATTTTATAATGTGTAAACATGTTATTTTTATTATTATTTAACATAATCGGCCCAAAGGAAGATTATTTTAATATGATAATAAATAAAGTAGTTACAAATATGTGACATATAAAGTTTATCTTGTATATTGTATGTCAGTCCAAAGACAGACATATTGTTTCGATTTTATTGTCAATATTTATGAATTAATTTTGTATAAGGATGTCAATTACAAGTTAATATTTTTTTGTCCAAAAATTGAATATTAATGTTTGTGTTAGGTATCTTATATGATGTTTATTTATTCATGTATATATGATGATTATATGACTGATTGTGAGCTTTATTATTATGAATTCAACATCTTCTATATCTGCAAATGTTAATAACATTCCTGTGCTTAATGACACAAACTTCAAGAAATGGAAGGAGCACGTTATAATTGTTCTTGGGTGCACGGATTTAGACTATGCATTAAGAGAGGATCGGCCTCCAGATCTTACTAGTGCTAGCACTACTGAGCAAAGGTCTATGATGGAAAAATGGGAGCGATCCAATCGCATGAGTCTAATGATAATGAAGCACTCAATTCTAGAAGCTATAAGGGGTGCAACACCTGAGGAAACCCGAGCCAAGGCATTCTTGGACCAGATAGCAAACTAATTCGCTGCAAACGAAAAGATTGAGAGAAACACTATTCTTAGTAAGCTTGTCTCCATGCGGTATAAAGAGAAAGAGAATATAAGGAAGTACATTATGGAAATGTCTAATCTTGTGACTAGACTCAAGGCACTAAAGTTAGAGTTGTCGGAAGACATACTCATGCACTTGGTCTTGATCTCTCTGCCTAACAATTCAGTCCATTTCAAATCAGTTACAATACAACAAAAGAAAAATGGACTTGAATGAGCTTATTGCTCAATGTGGGTACAGAGAAGAGAGATTGAAACAAGAGAAGATGAAAGTGCGCACTTGCTTCCACATCTCAGGATTTGTACCAGCATAAGAAAAGAAAAGAGGGATAACTAAAAGAAAACAAAACTGCAGTCTCTAGGATAAATCAAAACAGAGAAACAAGATATAGGAGATCACTGTTTCTTTTGCAAAAAAGGCTGGTCATATGAAGAAGACATGTACCAAATACGCATTGGGCGTGAAAAAGAAGTACACTTTTCAAAACTTTGTTTGTTCAAAAATTATTTAGGCTTTGTGCCTACTGACACTTGTGGATAGATACGGGTGCAACTAACTCACAATAAAGTGTCACTATGCAAGGTTGCCTAAGGAAGCTGAATGCCAACTGATGGTGAAAGATACATCTATGTGGAAATAGAAACAAGGCTGCAGTGAAGCTATTGGTCTTTTAGATTATAGTTAGACTCTGGATGTACTTTGGATTTGGGAAGAGACTTTTGTAGTTCGTCGTTTAGAAGGAATTTAATTTCTGTTTCATGTCTGGACAAATTTGGATATTGTTGTTCATTTTAGAAATGGAATGGTTAGTCTTTATCTAAATTCAAATGTTATTGGTACAGGTAGTCTAACAGACAAATTATACAAATTGAACATAAAGGCCACTAATGGAAATGAAACCTTGCATTCAAGTAATTATGGCATTAAGTGAAAATTAATAAATGAGAATTCATCAATGTTATGGCATAGGCGTTTGGGTCATATTTCAAATCAACGTATTCAAAGGCTTGTGTTAGAAGGAATTCTTGATACACTTGATTTCCCAGACTTTCAAGTATGTACAGAGTGCATTAAGGGTAAACAAACAAATATGAGGAAAAAGGATGCCAATAGGTGCAATGACGTCTTGGAATTGATACATACGGACATTTGTGGTCCATTTCCTACCCCTTCTTGGAATGGACAACAATATTTTATCACTTTCATTAACGATTACTCGCGCTATGGCTATCTTTATTTGATTCATGAAAAGTCTCAGTCATTGGATGTGTTCAAGAATTTCAAAGCTGAAGTTGAGAACCAACTAAGCAAGAAAATAAAGGTCGTCAAATCTGACCATGGAGGTGAATATTATGGTAGATATGATAGATCCGGTGAACAATGTTCAAGGCCATTCGCCAAATATTTGATGGAGTGTGGTATCATTCCTTAGTACACCATGTTGGGGACTCCGAGCCAAAATGGTGCAGCAGAGAGGTGAAACCGTACTCTTAAGGATATGGTAAGAAGTATGATAAGTCATTCCACCTTATTGGAATCACTTCGGGGCAAAGCCATCAAAACTGCAATTTACATTTTGAATAGAGTCCCAAGCAAAGCAATAGCCAAAACCCCATATGAGTTATGGACTAGCAAGAAACCTAGTATTAGGCACTTGCATGTCTGGGGTTGTCCAGCTGAGGCTAGGCCTTATAAGCTAAATGAAAAGAAATTGGACTCCAGACCAGTGAGTTGCTACTTTGTAGGGTATTCTGAAAGGTCGAGAGGTTTCAAGTTTTATGACCCCTCAACAAGATCCTTCTTTGAAACAGGCAATGCTAAGTTCATTGAGGATGTTGAGTTAAGTGAGAGAGAACCATTAAGAAAGGTGGTCTTTGAAGAGAGGAATCTATTAGTATTCCTATTATTACAACTAGACATGGTCATATTATGTTTGATGACACTATCCAGAGTGTACAGCCAATAACAGAGATTGAAGACACACTTAAGATTCCTCCTACTGTTATGGAACCGGTTCAAGTTCATGAAGAAGTAACTCAAAAACCTCAAGAACTACAAGTACAAGTGCCACTGAGAAGGTCTACTAGAGAAAGGAGAAGTACAATTTCAGATGATTATGTTGTATATCTCCAAGAACATGAGTGATTACTACTCAAAAAGTGCTATTTGATAGCCTATAATTAATCCTTTTAAACACTTTTGAGTAGTAGTTTTGGCCTTTTAACTCAATTGGCATGTTAAGGATCCTTTAAGCAATTTTAATCACTTTGTGTAAGTTTTGGTGTTTTTGTTAGTAATTTGATCACCAAAACAAAGTCAAGACTGAGGAGAGTTATGAGGAATCTTGGGCAAAGCTTAGAAGTCATTTGCCAAGAGTAAATCCAGATTGCAAGAAGAAAAAGTAAAGAGAATCTGCCATGAAGCATATTCTTGATGACAGTCGTAGCAGCCACTTTTGGAGCACTTTCTGAAGTCCAATTGATGCATGCTATATACCATTTCAAAGCTCAGGAAGTCAACAATCCAATTCTTTAAACGGTGCACAATTCGGAGTTGAAACGAAGAAGTTGCAGCCATTACAAGCCAATCACTCCGAGTTGAAGGACGCATTTTGCAAAGTGCTGCGAAATCACCCTTTTGTTGCGAAGTGATTCCGCAGCCTTTTTGTACAGTAGGGTGTATTTCCTTCTGAATTTGCCTGACATATACCGCGAGAGGGAAGCTGGGAACCTCAAGGTGCAAGCCAATTTCGCAGCCCTGCGAAGATAGCATGTTGTTGCGAAATGATTTCGCAGCCCTCTTGAGTGTCTGCGAAATCTCGCAGACACCGTTTTCTCTTGCGAAATGGTTCCTGGAGCCTCCCGATATTTGCTACCGACATTGGGAGATATTTTCTATTAGATTTTTGTTGTCTAAATCCCAAAATACTCCTTTTAAACCACCAATTACAAGATTCCTTAGCTTTTAAGTTAGTAAAAAGAGAAAATATCTATGTAATAATTAGTTTTATATTATGTTCATATATATACCTCTCGGGAGCCTGTTCTCAGAGAGGGGATCCTTTTTTTAAAGTTTTGGGTAAGCAAGTAAAGTTCAGTTCTTTGCATTGCCTTACCTTCTCACTTCGTTATTTTTATTTATTACTAAGTTATGAACTCTCTGAGGAGTTTTCCCCAGAGAATGAGTAACTAAACCTCTAGTTCCTTGGAGCTAAGGTTGCCGGGTAAGGTTCTAAGTGCAAGAATGCAAAGCTTTGTGGTTTTAGCTAGTAATGAAGAGAAAGTGAAATCCTTTAGTGATTTCTATGTTTTTAGTTAACTTAAAACACCTTGGAGTCACCTGGGCCAACACTTGGTAAGGCAAGTGATTTCCAACCATGGAAATGCACTAGTTTACCCCTTGCGAGCCTCTGGGAGGTGACTTTAGGGTAGGATTTTCTAGAATAGCCAACACTTGGTAAGCTTTTGGACTCCTAGGAGACATCCATTAGTTATCTCTTGCGAGCTTTTGACGGGTAATCCAAGGTTAAAGATCACCTTGAATGGTTAAGGATTAGTGAGAGGCTTAAACCATTGCAAGGTGCATCAGTGAGAGAATTAAAGTGAAATCTAATTTAAGGATGTATCTGTACAACACCGGTTAGAGAATTGACTATATGTTGAATCTCTAACGCGAGGAAATGAACCATCTGACCGGAGCTATGTCTTTTGCATGAGGAACCACCCCAGTGAACCTAACTCTCCAAGGAATGTTTTTCTTCCTAAGTTATTCCTATTACTTGTTGTGTTAGTTAGTTTAAGTCTAAACCTTTACCAATCAAAGTTTGTGTTTTATTTCTTAAGCTAACCTTGAAATGAAACAAAACCAATTCACTTGGAATTGATATCATTGATAGCTTGTTAATCTTTCCCAGTGAACGATCCTAGAGCCGCTATACTATAGTAGCTTTTTCTTTGCTACCCTAGTGTATGGTGTTATAGGTTATAAATTTTGTTGATTACTCCCTGAATCAAGGAGCACCAGCTGGACACGAATCAGCTGGCACACCAATTGGGCACGAATCAAATGGCGCCGTTGCCGGGGAATTGAGTCAAGTTTATAGTGATACTATTTTTGAGCACTTGTGATTTTCATCACAAGTTGGTAACGTTTCTTTCACTTTACTAATTCTCATTCTTTCTTTATTTATTCATAATCTAAGTTTATCTTTTTAAATATAGCCTAGTTTAATTTTGTTGTTGTAGCCCTGTTTTTTTTGTTGTCCTTTATTTTCATTTAAGTTGCAGATAGATACTAGTTGTGTATGCCAAAGTGGATATGAGACAATGGAGGAAGGCTTGTTAAGTGTGATACACCTCAGAGGAAAGAATTTGAATTGAGCTTGAATATCATGGAAGCTACACCTGAAGATCAGCATAGTCACCAAGGTCGTCAAGATAATCTCAATGAATTCAGATCAATGAGGGATCATATGCATCCACCTCGTATGAGTGCACCATCATGTATAGTGCCCCCTATAGAGCAGCTAGTGATCAAACCGTATCTTGTTCCACTTCTACCAACTTTCCATGGGATGGAGAGTGAGAATCCGTATGCACACATCAAGGAATTTGAAGATGTTTGTAATACATTCCAAGAGGGAGGAGCTTCAATTGATTTGATGAGGCTTAAGTTATTTCCTTTTACTTTAAAGGATAAGGCCAAAATTTGGCTTAATTCTTTAAGGCCAAGGAGTATCCGTTCTTGGACTGATTTACAACCTGAATTCCTCAAGAAATTTTTTCCCACTCATAGAACAAATGGCTTGAAAAGGCAAATTTCGAACTTCTCAGCTAAAGAGAATGAGAAATTCTATGAGTGTTGGGAAAGATACATGGAAGCTATAAATGCTTGCCCTCACCATGGCTTTGATACTTGGCTACTGGTGAGCTATTTCTATGATGGTATGTCCTCATCAATGAAGCAACTCCTCGAGACAATGTGTGGAGGAGATTTCATGAGCAAAAATCCAGAGGAAGCTATGGATTTCTTAAGCTATATGGCTGAAGTTTCAAGGGGATGGGATGAACCAACCAAAGGAGAAGTGGGAAAGATGAAGTCTCAGTTGAATGCTTTCAATGCAAAGGCTGGGATGTATACCTTGAAAGAAGATGATGATATGAAAGCAAAGTTGGCAGCTATGACAAGAAGATTGGAGGAGCTGGAGCTGAAAAGAATACATGAAGTGCAAGCTGTTGCTGAAGCACCAGTGCAAGTGAAGCTGTGTCCTAAGTGTCAATCATATGAACATTTGGTGGAGGAATGCCCTGCAATTTCAGCTGCAAGGGAAATGTTTAGAGATCAAGCAAATGTTGTTGGTCAATTCAAGCCCAATAATAATGCGCCTTATGGAAATACCTACAACTCAAGTTGGAGGAATCATCCAAATTTCTCATGGAAGGCCAGAGCAACTCAGTACCAACAGCCGAATCCACCATCTCAACAATCTTCAAGTCTTGAACAAGCAATGGCTAATCTCAGCAAGGTAGTGGGAGATTTTGTTGGAAACCAAGAAGCCACCAATGCTCAAATCAATCAAAGAATTGATAGAGTGGAGAGTATGTTGAATAAAAGGATGGATGGAATGCAAAATGATTGAACAAAGTTTGATAACATCCAATATTCAATTTCAAGGCTTACAATTTGAATACACTGCAAGAAAAGGAAGATTTCTTTCTCAACCTCACCAAAATCCAAAGGTGTCCATAAAGTGGAAAGCCAAGAGGAGAATCATCACAGGTGAAAGATGTTAAAGCCTTGATCACTCTAAGGAGTTGGTAAAAAATTGAGAAGCAATACCCGAGCCACATGTTGAGAAAGAAGAAGAGATAAAGAAAGGGAAGGAAATGGAAGATAAAGAGAGTGAGATCAGTGAAGAAAAGAAGGACACTGATTCAACAATGAAAGCAATTCCAGAGAAAGAGCTTTTGAAGGAAGAAATGCTGAAGAAATCAACTTCTCCACCTTTTCCTCAAGCATTACATAGGAAAAAGGGGATTAGAAATGCAGCTGAAATCCTTGAAGTATTGAGGCAAGTGAAAGTTAATATTCCACTGCTGGATATGATTAAACAAGTTCCAACGTATGCAAAATTCCTAAAGGACTTATGTACTATCAAAAGAGGGTTGACTGTAAACAAGAAAGCCTTCTTGACTGAGCAAGTAAGTGCAATCTTACAATGTAAGTCTCCTTTGAAGTACAAAGACCCGGGAAGTCCTACCATTTCAGTTATGATTGGAGGAAAGGTAGTGGAGAAAGCCTTGCTAGATTTGGGAGCAAGTGTGAATTTGCTTCCATATTCCGTCTACAAACAATTGGGACTTGGAGAGTTGAAGCCAATAGCAATCACTCTATCTCTGGCAGATAGATCAGTGAAAATTCCAAGAGGGGTAATTGAGGATGTATTGGTTCAAGTGGATAATTTCTACTATCCAGTAGATTTTATTGTTCTTGATACAGATCCTACTGTAAAGGAAGCTAATTTAGTTCCTATCATCCTTGGAAGGCCATTTCTTGCTACTTCAAATGCAATCATCAACTGCAGGAATGGGCTGATGCAACTTACTTTTGGCAACATGACACTGGATCTCAATATTTTCTATATGTCTAAAAATCAAATCACTCCGGAAAAAGAAGAAGGTCCAGAAGAGCTATGCATTATTGATACTTTGGTGGAGGAGCACTGTAATCAAAATATGCAAGACAAGTTGAATGAAAGTCTTATGGATTTTGAAGAAGGTTTGTCTGAATCTCCTATTGTGCTGGCTACTCTACAAAGTTGGAGAAAGATGGAAGAGATTCTACCTTTGTTCAATAAAGAAGGGGAGACAGCTGTTGAAAAAGAAATTCCAAAACTCAATCTGAAGCCTTTACCTGTGGAGCTGAAATATACATATCTTGAAGAAAATAATCAATGTCCTGTTGTGATATCTTCATCTCTGACCAGTCATCAAGAGAATTGTTTAATGGAAGTTCTCAAGAGGTGTAAGAAGGCAATATGATGGCAAATATCTGACTTGAAAGGCATTAGTCCTTTAGTTTGTACTCATCATATATATATGGAGGAGGAAGCAAAGCCAATTCGTCAATTTCAAAGAAGGTTGAATCCTCATCTACAAGAGGTGGTGCGAGCTGAGGTGCTGAAGCTACTTCAAGCAGGAATCATTTACCCTATATCTGATAGCCCTTGGGTGAGTCCTACTCAAGTGGTACCAAAGAAGTCAGGAATCACAGTGGTTCAGAATGAACAAGGGGAAGAAATTACTACACGCCTCACTTCAGGTTGGAGGGTGTGTATTGATTATAGAAAGCTAAATGTTGTAACCAGGAAAGATCATTTTCCATTACCATTTATTGACCAAGTGCTGGAGAGAGTCTCTGGACATCCATTCTATTGTTTCTTGGATGGGTATTCAGGGTATTTTCAGATTGAAATTGATTTGGCAGATCAGGAAAAGACCACTTTTACATGTCCATTTGGAACATATGCTTACAGGAGAATGCCTTTTGGTTTATGCAATGCACCTGCTACATTTCAAAGATGTATGTTGAGTATTTTCAGTGATATGGTGGAGCGAATTATGGAGGTTTTCATGGATGACATCACCGTATATGGAGATACATTTGAGGAATGCTTAGTTAATTTGGAAACAGTTCTTCACAGATGCATTGAAAAAGACCTGGTGCTCAACTGGGAGAAATGTCATTTTATGGTACGTCAAGGAATTGTCCTTAGCTATATCATCTCTGAAAAAGGCATTGAAGTTGATAAAGCAAAGGTGGAGCTTATTGTCAAATTACCATCCCCAACAACTGTAAAAGGAGTAAGGCAGTTCCTTGGCCATGCAGGTTTCTATAAGCGGTTTATAAAAGGTTTTTCAAGTCTTTCAAAACCTCTTTGTGAGCTGTTAGCTAAGGATGCTAAATTTATATGGGATGAAAGGTGTCAAGATAGCTTTGATCAACTGAAGAAATTTTTAACAACAACTCCAATAGTGAGAGCCCTTAACTGGCAATTACCTTTTGAACTGATGTGTGATGCCAGTGACTTTGCTATGGAGCTGTGCTTGGCCAAAGGGAAGATGGGAAGCCCTATGTGATTTACTATGCAAGTAAAACACTGAATGAAGCTCAAAGGAACTACACAACTACAGAGAAAGAATTGTTAGCTGTGGTATTTGCTTTGGATAAATTTCGTGCTTATTTAGTGGGGTCTTTCATCCTTGTCTTCATTGACCATTCAGCCTTGAAGTATTTATTGACAAAGCAAGATGCAAAAGCAAGGTTGATTAGATGGATTCTTTTGTTACAAGAATTTGATCTTCAAATCAAAGATAAGAAAGGAGTGGAGAATGTGGTAGCTGACCACCTGTCAAGGTTAGTTATAGCACATAATTCCCATCCCTTGCCTATTAATGATGATTTTCCTGAAGAATCACTCATGTTCCTAGTGAAAACTCCTTGGTATGCTCATATTGCTAATTATTTAGTAACTGGTGAAATTCAAAGTGAGTGGAATGCACAGGACAAGAAGCACTTCTTTGCCAAAATTCATGCTTATTATTGGGAAGAGCCCTTTCTTTTTAAGTATTGTGTAGATCAGATCATTAGGAAGTGTGTTCCTGAAGATGAGCAGCAAGGGATTCTATCTCATTGTCATGAGAATGCATGTGGAGGCCACTTTGCCTCTCAGAAAACAGCCATGAAGGTGTTGCAATCAGGGTTTATTTGGTCATCTCTTTTCAAAGATGCCCATATCATGTGTAGGAGTTGTGATAGATGCCAAAGGCTTGGAAAGCTAACAAAGAGAAATCAAATGCCTATGAACCCCATTCTGATAGTTGAGCTATTTGATGTATGGGGCATTGACTTCATGGGACCTTTCCCAATGTCTTTTGGTAATTCTTACATCTTGGTGGGGGTGGATTATGTTTCTAAATGGGTTAAGGCTATCCCCTGTAAACAAAATGATCACAGGGTGGTTCTCAAGTTTCTCAAAGAGAACATTTTCTCAAGATTTAGGGTACCCAAAGCCATAATCAGTGATGGAGGTGCTCATTTTGCAACAAACCTTTTGAAGCTCTGTTATCCAAGTATGGAGTGAAGCATAAGGTGGCTACCCTTATCATCCTTAGACTTCCGGGCAAGTTGAGCTAGCTAACAGGGAAATAAAGAACATATTGATGAAAGTGGTGAATTCCAACAGAAAGGATTGGTCTATTAGGCTTCATGATTCATTGTGGGCATATAGAACAGCTTATAAGACTATTCTTGGGATGTCTCCCTATCGTCTTGTCTATGGCAAAGCATGCCATCTCCCTATGGAAGTTGAATACAAAGCTTGGTGGGCAATAAAGAAGTTGAACATGGACTTGATCAAGGCAGGAGAAAAGAAATATCTAGACCTTAATGAGATGGAGGAATTAACAAATAATGCTTATATCAATTCCAAAGTTGAAAAACAGAGGATGAAGAAGTGGCATGATCAACTCATCTCCAATAAGGAATTTCAGGAAGGGCAAAGAGTTTTGATGTATGACACACGACTCCATATATTTCCTGGGAAGCTCAAGTCAAGGTGGATAGACCCGTTCATTATTCAACGAGTATATCCCAATGGAGTGGTGGAATTATTGAATTCTAATGGCAAAGACAACTTTAGAGTCAATGGATATCGTCTCAAGCCATTCATGGAGCCATTCAAACCAGAAAATGAGGCAATCAACCTCCTTGAGCCTCAAAAAGCCTAAGCAAAGAAGGGTTTGCTAGACGTGGTTTTACCACAGTCCAAAATTTTTGTAAATTTTGTAATTTTTAAAGTTTTTTCCATACTTTAGATCTTAGTTTTTGATCTTAAATCATGTTTTTAGGTGTGTTTTAATGTTTTTGAATGATCCCAGGTGGAAGAAATTGCAAGGAAATTGAAAGAAAAAAAATCGGATCGAAATCGGAGCAAAAACAGAATGAAAACAGGGGAAAAACAGAGCTCTACGAAATTTCGCAGGTTGGAGAAAACTTCTGTGAAATGAACATTTTGTTGCCAAACCATTCCGCAACACTTTGGAGTTCTCTGCGAGAATTTTCGCAGCTGCGAAAGCGAGTTTGGCACACGAGTACCACTTTGCAACACAGGAGCCTCTATTTCGCAGCTGCGAAAAGCATTGCGAAGAAGAAAAACCTGATTTAGCAACAAAAGTCCCATTCCGCAGGGTATTTCGCAATTGCGAAAGTGGTTTTGGCACACGTGTGCCACTTCGCAGCACAGTAACATTAATTTCGCAGCTGCGAAACTCATTGCGAAGTGGCTTCGAAAATGACATTTTGCTGCGAAACTCAATTTGACCTTTAGTCTTCCGTTATTACTATATATATTGGTCATTTGAGTTGCGAAAAGGGTTTCAAAATCAGAGCGCACCATTCTCGCAGGCTGTTCATCTTCTTCATTGAGCCTTACCGTCCAAGCCTCCAGTCATCTTCTCCGATCAGCAACTTCGGCCAAATTTCGGCAACCCGAAATGGCGCGAACAAGAGGAGCTAAGTCGTCATCTCCTTCAAGCCGCAAGAAGAGTCTGCGAAAGGAACCAGTCCCAGATCCTGCTTCTGAGCCTTTGCAACCAAGAGTAGTTCCCCCTCCAGTGAAGCCAGCGTCGCCAAAGTCGCCGACGAGACGCTACCTTACCAGGTCAGGAGGTTGGCCACTACAAAAGAGACCAAGGGTTGAGAGCTCAGAACCCATCGATTTGACTGAGCAATCGCCAGAGCCTTCGCCGGTTCCATCTCCGATATCCTCTCCAGTTTCCTCTCCAGTATCTTCTCCGGTATCCTCGCCAGTTCCGTCGCCGATGCCATCTCCGGCGCCGCAAGCAAAATCTCAGGAGCCTCAAGCGCCACTTCCTGAGCCCCAAAATGCAGCTGAAATAGCTCCGGAAGAAGTAATCAGGAGGCCAATGCTAACTCAGCCCCCAATTGAGGGAAATTTGGATTGTAGAGCTCGGCCATTCCACTCCGAGCTGTGCTTCGACATAGCGGCATTCCAAGTGAGGCCAGAGCTTACACAGTCATTCAACCTGCTGAGAAGGTACCACATGGAACACTTGCTGACTCCGAGAGACTTTTTCTACCCCCGGGTGGCCATGGATTTCTATCAATCCATGACAACCAACCAGGTCAGGGATCCAACTTTAATTCATTTCACTATTGATGGGAGACATGGCATATTGGGAGCACGCATATTGCTGAAGCCTTGCAAATTCCCTATGAGCCAACCCAATTCGATAATTTTAGAGCTTGGACCAATCCTACTGAGCTGGAGATGGTGCGCACCCTTTCCAGAGGAGCTGCAAATTGATCACATCTGCTGAGGAGGGAGCTTCCTCCAATTATGTTTCTGATTGATGCATTTTTGCGTCATAACCTCTACCCATTGCAGCATTGGACTCAAAGAAGAGGAGTCCTCTTAGAAGCCCTGTACAAGATGTTTGAAGGATTTTTCTTTGGGCCTCATCATTTGATTCTGGCAGCCCTTCTCTATTTCGAAGAGAAGGTACACAAAAAGAAGCTTCAGAGAGCTGATTGCATTCCCCTCCTCTTTCCAAGGCTGCTATGCCAAATTCTGGAGCACCTGGGATATCCTTCTGAGCCTCAGTTGGAGAGAAAGCGCATTTGCCGTGATCTTTTTACTCTTGACAAATGGAACAACATGACAGCCTATAATGTTGATCAGCAAGAGCCACCACAGCCAGCTGCAAGGAGAGCATCCCAACGACATATACCTGAGGGTATAACAGTTGCTGCTCCTGCCATTCCTAGAGCTCCACTAGCTGCTCCAGCTTCATCTCAGCCTTCCACTTCAGCTGAACCGAGGATGGCCATTCCTATATCTGAATATAGAGAGTTGTGTCGTGCATTGGAGACTCTCACAGCTTCTCAGAGCAGTTTTGCTCAAGAGATGGCAGCCATTAGAGCATGCCAAGAGCAGATGTTGGCCACTCAGGCTTAACACACTGCCATCTTAAGGCAGCTCCAGCTTCATTTCTATCTGCCACCAACTGTAGAGCCCTCCACTTCTACTCCAACAGAGCCACACTCTCATCCCTCAGAGTCTCATTCTCCAGAGCCCCAAGCCCCAGCTGAAGTACCTACTGAAGAGGCAGACCCATCTGCCTAGCCCCAGCACCACCCACTCATCAGACTATTATATATCTACTAGTTGTGTTTTATGTATTTCGTTTTTTAGTTGGAAAGAAATCCCATTATTTTGGTACTATATTTGGGATTGCTTGTTTTACTTTTCTTTTGCATTGTACTCGAATAGATTAAAAGTAATACAAGTTTAATATTTCTTGTTAACAGTTAGCATTAAGTTATCCTTATTTCATTTTCTCACGTATTCTATTCTTTTTGAAACATATGGTTTCTCCAATCAATATTCGAATTTGATATCACTCAAGAGGTACCACTTCCTCCCTTTAATTACAGTCACTCATATCACATTGAGGACAATGCTCAGTTCGGTTGGGGGGGGGGGGGGAAGGAATGAGGAAGGAAGTATGCTAAATCTTTTTGGTAATGCAATTATATTGGTTAATTGGTTGTAGTTTTTGCTTTTTACTCTTGTCACTCTATTCTCCATGAATTTTGAGGAAAAATTTTCAAATTAAACCAAGAGAAATTGAACTATTGTTTTTCACTTGACTTAGAGTATGGATTATGCTCACTAAAGTGGTTCAATTGTTGAAGCTTCTATTGAAATTGAATTTAGTTCTTCCACTTTAAGCTATTCACACACTGTGCACATTAGATTCCGATTATAAGATGAAAAACTATTTCCCTCTTGACTTAAGATAATTTTGGGACTTGGTATATTTGACCTCATTTGATAAAATTGAAACACCCTGCAAAAGGCCAATGAGCCTTTGAAATAAAGAAAGTTGTTTGATTGCCTTGAAACCCGAGCAAGGTCTGAGGGGTATATGGTGAAAATCTTTAAAGCCTGGTGCCCTAAGCCTTAATTGGTTGGGAGTCACCGACCTCAATGCTCATTATAAGGGTGAATAGGTAGAGTTAGCAGATGGTAGATGCATGGGTATTAGAAATTCATTCTTAAAAGTCCGGGGAAAAATCCGAGGAGTTAGTGGTTGAAAGATCCTTAAAGCTTGGTGCCCTAAACCTTAATTGGTTGGGAGTCATCAATGGACCCCCATTACATGGACAATTCAGAAAGAGTACCCCATAAAGCCACATAAAAAAAAAAAAAAAAAAAGGTGTGTTATTTCTTTATTGGTTTTGGTCAATTTGCTAAGTGTTGAAAAGAGATAGGTTGGGGGGAGAGATTAGTTTAACATATTATTCTCGGAAGCTAGGGAACCAATACACATAGATTTTTGTGGAAGATTAAAGTTTAGTTCTTAGAAAGTGGAAATGATTTTAAGACTTCAGTTTGCATAATGCACTCCCTTGATTGACAGTGTTTAGCATAGTTTGTTATGACTCTTGTTGAAATTTGGATTTGTATTTCTTTAATGTTCATGAGAGAATTAGACCATCATGCCACTTGAGAATTAATTTTTGATCTGCATGATGTTGTCAATTTTAGATTAGTTTGCTTTTTATTTTCATTTTTCTCTCCTATATTGCTAAGGGACTAGCAATATGTCGGTTGGGGGGAGTGATTACTACTCAAAAAGTGCTATTTGATAGCCTATAATTAATCCTTTTAAACACTTTTGAGTAGTAGTTTTGGCCTTTTAACTCAATTGGCATGTTAAGGATCCTTTAAAACAATTTTAATCACTTTGTGTAAGTTTTGGTGTTTTGTTAGTAATTTGATCACCAAAACAAGTCAAGACTGAGGAGAGTTATGAGGAATCTTGGGCAAAGCTTAGAAGTCATTTGCCAAGAGTAAATCCGGATTGCAAGGAGAAAAAGTAAAGAGAATCTGCCATGAAGCATATTCTTGATGACAGTCGTAGCAGTCCACTTTGGAGCACTTTCTAAAGTCCAATTGATGCATGCTATATACCATTTCAAAGCTCAGGAAGTCAACAATCCAATGCTTCAAACAGTACACAATTCGGAGTTGAAACAAAGAAGTTGCAGCCATTACAAGCCAATCACTCTGAGCTAAAGGAAGCATTTTGCAAAGTGCTGCGAAATCACCCTTTTGTTGCGAAGTGATTCCGCAGCCTTTTTGTACAGTAGGGTGTATTTCCTTCTGAATTTTCCTGACATATACCGCGAGAGGGAAGCTGGGAACCTCAAGGTGCAAGCCAACTTCGCAGCCCTGCGAAGATAGCATGTTGTTGCGAAATGATTTCGCAGCCCTCTTGAGTGTCTGCCAAATCTCGCAGACACCATTTTCTCTTGCGAAATGGTTCCTGGAGCCTCCCGATATTTGCTACCGACATTGGGAGATATTTTCCATTAGATTTTTGTTGTCTAAATCCCAAAATACTCCTTGTAAACCACCAATTACAAGATTCCTTAGCTTTTAAGTTAGTAAAAAGAGAAAATATCTATGTAATAATTAGTTTTATATTATGTTCATATATATACCTCTCGGGAGCCTGTTCTTAGAGAGGGGATCCTTTTGTAAAGTTTTGGGTAAGAAAGTAAAGTTCAGTTCTTTGTATTGCCTTACCTTCTCACTTCGTTATTTTTATTTTATTACTAAGTTATGAACTCTCTGAGGAGTTTTCCCCAGAGAATGAGTAACTAAACCCTAGTTCCTTGGAGCTTAAGGTTGCCGGTAAAAGTTCCAGTGCAAGAATGCAAAGCTTTTGTGGTTTTAGCTAGTAATGAAGAGGAAGTGAAATCCTTTAGTGATTTCTATGTTTTTAGTTAACTTAAAA
>JBAPGN010000624.1:0-25803 GCA_037355405.1 Vitis amurensis | reverse complement strand
ATTTTCGCCTAAAAGAGATGGATTTGCGGTTGGATATGGAATCGGATGCTGTTCGTATTGTTGGGATATATGGAATTGGGGGGATAGGTAAGACAACCATCGCGAGAGTTATATATAATAACCTTTCTTCTGAATTTGAATGTATGAGCTTTCTTGAAAATATTAGGGGGGTCTCCAATACCCGAGGTTTACCTCACTTACAAAATCAACTTCTTGGTGATATCCTAGGGGGAGAGGGAATTCAAAATATAAATTGTGTTAGCCATGGAGCAATTATGATAAAATCCATTCTCTCATCTAAAAGAGTTTTTATTGTTCTCGATTGATGTTGACAATTTAGTCCAATTAGAATATTTACTAAGAAATCGTGGATGGCTTGGAAAAGGAGTAGAGTCATCATAACAACTAGAAATAAACATTTGTTAAACGTACAAGGAGTGGATGACTTATATGAGGTTGATCAATTGAATTTTAACGAAGCTTATGAACTTTCAGTTTGTATGCCTTCAAACAAAATCATCCCAAAATCAGGTTTTGTGAACCTCTCATACAGCGCAGTAAGTTATTGTCAACACCTTCCATTGGCTTGAAAGTTCTAGGTTCTCTCTTGTTCAACAAGACAATACCTCAATGGGAAAGTGAATTGCTTAAATTGGAAAGAGTACCTGAAGCAGAAATACATAATGTGCTAAAAGAAGTTATGATGGATTAGATCGTACAGAAAAAAGTATATTCCTTGATATTGCATGTTTTTTTAAAGATGAAGATAGAGATTTTGTGTTAAGAATATTGGATGGTTGTAATTTCCATGCGGAAAGAGGAATAGAAATCTAATGGATAAGTGTCTTATAACTCTCTCATACAATCGAATACGTTTGCCATGATTTGATACAAACAAATGGGTTGGGAAATTGTTCGTGAAAATTTTCCTAATGAGGCCAGACAAATGGAGTAGATTGGGGATCCCCATGATATTGAACGTGCGCTTACAACCATATGAGGTAAGAGCCCAATGCATAAATTCACTTAAGCTCTAGTTAAAAATATATCCATATAAGTTGAGTTAGTTTGTATTTATGTTTGCCTTATCCTTGTTATTTTTCAGGGAATAAAAGGAGTTGAAACAATTAACTTAGACCTGTCTAAGTTAAAAAGAGTACGCTTCAATTCAAATGTTTTCTCAAAGATGACTAGACTTCGATTGCTCAAAGTTCATTCAAATGTCAATCTAGATCATGATTTGTTTTATGATAGTGAGGAGTTGGAGGAGGGCTACTCGGAGATGTATAAGTTAGAAGAAATGCTCTTCAATCGAAATTTTGTTACAGTTAGATTGGACAAAGTTCATTTAGATCATGATTTTGAAGATATTGAGGAGGAGGAAGAAGAAGATATAATGGCTTCTGAGGATTATCATGATTATGAAGTTGCAATCCCTTGTATGGTTGGTTATGATTTTGTAATGGAAACTGCTTCTAAAATGCGACTTGGCCTGGATTTTGAAATTCCTTCTTATGAGTTAAGCTATCTTTGTTGGGATGGGTATCCTTTAGATTCTTTACCATCAAATTTTGATGGAGAGAACCTTGTTGAACTTCACTTGAAGTGTAGCAACATAAAACAACTATGGCAAGGGAATAAGGTATTATTATCATTTAATAATGACTTCTTTTGCTTTATATTGATTTTAAAATTTCTAATAGTTATTTCTTTTATTGACACTATTTTCTTTTGTTATAGTATCTTGAAAGTTTAAAGGTCATCGATCTAAGTTACTCAACGAAGCTCATTCAAATGCCAGAATTCTCAAGCCTGTCAAATTTGGAGAGACTAATTCTTAAAGGTTGTGTAAACTTGATCGATATTCACCCATCTATTGGAGGTCTCAAGAAGCTTACTACCTTAAATTTGAAGTGGTGTCTAAAGATTAAGGGTTTGCCAAGTAGCATTAGCAAGTTGGAATCTCTTCAATTTCTTGATCTCTCCAAGTGTTCAAGTTTTTGCAAGTTCTCAGAAATTCAAGGAAATATGAGATGTTTGCGGGAACCATATTTGAAGGAGACTGCTACTAAAGATCTTCCGACTAGTATTGGAAACTCGAGATCTTTTTGGGATCTTTATCCTTGTGGACGCTCAAACTTAGAGAAATTTCTGGTGATCCAACGAAATATGAGAAGTTTACGGCTTCTATATTTGTGCAAGACTGCTATTAGAGAACTTCCAAGCAGCATTGACTTAGAATCTGTTGAGATTCTTGATCTCTCTAATTGTTTTAAGTTTGAGAAATTTTCGGAGAATGGAGCAAACATGAAAAGTTTACGGCAGCTTGTTTTAACCAATACTGCTATTAAAGAACTCCCAACAGGTATTGCTAACTGGGAATCTCTTCGAACTCTTGATCTTTCTAAATGCTCAAAGTTTGAGAAATTTCCAGAGATCCAAGGAAATATGACAAGTTTAAAGAAGCTTCTTTTAAACAATACTGCTATCAAGGGTCTTCCTGATAGCATTGGATACTTGAAATCTCTAGAGATTCTTAATGTCTCTGATTGCTCAAAGTTTGAAAATTTTCCGGAGAAGGGAGGGAACATGAAAAGTTTAAAGGAGCTTTCTTTAAAAAATACTGCTATTAAGGATCTGCCTGATAGCATTGGAGACTTGGAATCTCTTTGGTTTCTTGATCTCACTAATTGCTCAAAGTTTGAGAAATTTCCGGAGAAGGGAGGGAACATGAAAAGCTTAAAGGTGCTTTGTTTAAATAATACTGCTATTAAGGATTTGCCTGATAGCATTGGAGACTTGGAATCTCTTGAGTTTCTTGATCTCTCTGATTGCTCAAAGTTTGAGAAATTTCCGGAGAAGGGAGGGAACATGAAAAGCTTAAAGAAGCTTTCTTTAAAAAATACTGCTATTAAGGATCTGCCTTATAGCATTAGAGACTTGGAATCTCTTTGGTTTCTTGATCTCTCTGATTGCTCAACGTTTGAGAAATTTCCGGAGAAGGGAGGGAACATGAAAAGTTTAATGGATCTTCGTTTAAAAAATACTGCTATTAAGGATATTCCCAACAACATTTCTAGGTTGAAATTTCTTGAAACACTCAACCTCGGTGGTTGCTCAGACCTGTGGGAAGGATTTATAAGTAATCAGCTTTGCAACCTGCAAAAAATTAATATTCCGGTGCTTCCTTCAAGTCTAAAAGTATTAGGCGCACACCATTGCACAAGCAAGGAAGATTAATCAGGTCTGCTCTGGCTTTGCCACCTCAACTGGTTGAAATCTACAACAGAGGTAATGTAATATATATATATTTTTTAATTATGCCACTTAAACCTTTTTTTTTTTATATATATATAAAGTCAATATTTACATAATAATTTGTGCAGGAGTTGAAATGCTGGAAACTCAATGCTGTTATTCCTGAAAGTAGTGGAATTCCAGAGTGGATAAGGTATCGTATCTTGGGAAGTGAAGTAACAGCAAAGCTTCCAATGAATTGGTACGAAGATCTTGACTTCCCAGGATTTGTTGTATCATGTGTTTATCGGGATATTCGTACATCTGATGATCCTGCAACTTATTACTATAATCCTGATCTCGTGTGTGAATTGAATTTACATGGCAATGGATTTAGATTCAAGGATGAATGCAGTTATACATGCTGGTGTGAGTGCAATCGTAATTCTAAACATTTGGTAGATCAAGTATGGGTTTGGTGGTATCCTAAGATTGCTATTCCGAAAGAGCATCACCATAAATCCACACATATTAATGCTTCTGTTGATTTTCGAGATCTCAACAGCACTTTGCCGTCCTTCTTGGGAACAGGGATGACAGCTTCATTTAAGAGTAAAGGGATAAACATAAAAAAATGCGGCATCAATCTTATATTTGCGGGAGATCAACAAAATCATACGCCCATGTTGGAGCATCCTCGGAACTCTGGTGACAATGGATCAGCATTACAAGATACGAATGATAACGTTCATGGGCCTAATCAAGATGATGAACACTACCATATTCCCACGTTAGGGGAGCCACATTATAAAAGATTGGGAGCATCCAATCAGGTGCATTATCAACCCTTTTTCATATATTCCAACTTCTCTCCTTTTGGAATTATTTTGAAAGTCAATAGACTATTTTTATATGTTTCTTTAAACTCATTTCACTTATTTTCCTCCATTATATAAAAATTAAATAATTTAAAAATACACAAAATTTTAATTATATTTTATTTTCTTTCATATTTCCTATAGAAAAACCAAGTATAAAAAAATAATTTGCCTTAGTGTTTTTTATTTCCTAAGTACTCTCTAAGATTCAAACATAGTTTATAGTGATTGATATCATGATTATGCATGTACTACATTTCATAGAATTTCTTCATTTTCAAAAAATATGAAAAATAACTTCGGCTAACTTTGAAAGTCATCATTAGTTTAAAAACATGTATAGTTTTTTTTAGATGTAGCATAGATATGATAGAGTGAATTGCTTTTTTTTTTTCATTATTTATTTATTTAATTAGTTAAATGAAAACCTCTACAAAGTGATTATGAAGTTCTAGGGATTCTTTATTACCTTATTAGACATAACATTAATTAATTAATTTTTTCTACTTGCTTTTAAGATAAAATTTGAATAAGTTATCAAAATTAGTTAGAGAAGATCATGTACACAAATTAGAAGTTAATTTTGAATGTATTATGAGGTAGATATATGTAGAAACTTACTCAATGAAAGTAAATAATAAACCTCCCATATATTGATTTTAATAGTTTTAAGAGTCAAATTGTTTATGGTTTTTGTATTTAAGAATTAAATTTCTTTAAGCATGCTAAAACATGTTTAAACATGCATACTTATTGTCTATTTCCTAAGATGGAAGTTTTGGATTAATCTTATATTTACTTATGATTCTGATATGTTCACGAAGTTTACCTAACAATTGATCATACTAATTTTAAGTGAAATTTGTGATAGTACCAATCAGAATGAAATCACATGTGGTAGCTGCAGGTGGAGTTTATGTTTTTTCCTATCAACTTATTGGTAAGTCATTTTGTTCATTTATCCTTTTAGTATGTGTAGAAAATTGATTATAGTTCTTCAACTTCTTTATTATTTTCTCTTTCCCTTGATCTTTTTTTGTTCTATTATGTTTGGTTTTTGAAAAACTTGAGGGTAAATATAAAGGAAAGAAAATAGAGAAAAAAAAATTAAAAGGAAATACAAAGTGAAAAAGAATAAAAACTAGATTTAAAGTTAATCAATTATTTTCATATGTTTCTTCAATCTTATTTCAATTATATGCTTCATTATATAAAAATTAAATAATTTTAAAATGTATATAGTTCTAACTAATTTTAATTATATTTAATTTTTTTTCCATATTTTTCACAATGAAACCAAACATTTATTTTTTTTTCCTTGACATTTTTTTATTGTTTCCTTGGTACTCGATGAGAACCAAACATAAGTTGAAAACCACTAGGGTAGCTTAGTTGGTCAAGGCGAACATTGAGAAGTGTGGTCCCAGTAAGTGGTACATGGTTCTGGGTTCGAATTCTGCCACCAATGATACCTTGAATTTACCTAGTGCTAGTTGTTGAGGGTGATTAGCACTCTGAGGTTTGGGTCCCCATAGAGAGTTCTAAGGGCTTGGTCATGGAAGGTTCTTTGATTATTAAAAAAAAAAAAAAACATAAGTTTTATGTTTTAAGAGGTTAAAAAAAAAAAAGTCATAGCACAATCCACAATTAACTAGGATGTATATTTGTTCTTATGTGCTTGGCACAAGGCCCTAAGTATCATTATATTAAATTAAATCCTCCATCTACTCCATAAGAATTAGTTATAAATTCCTTACTATTGATATAGGTAAACAACAATTTATATGTGTTTGAATTAATTCTTAAGTTAATGGTTAACACCATTAAATATGCTTTTAGTTCCTTTGATGTATAATTTGAACATTTTAGGGGTATGATTCTAGCTTCATTAGCATGAAGTGTATCTAATGATATGTGATTCTCTATCACTATGTTTGATTCCAAGAAAGTATAAGGGAAGAAAAATCCTCATGAAAATGATTTTCTCATGAAAAAAATTCAAGAAAGTATGAAGGAACATGAAAATGATTCTCGGAAATCAAACGCAACCGTGTGAAATATACTTGCGTTAATAATTATAATGTGTGTTTGTTGTACTATGTTTATGAAATTGAAATATTGTATTTTATAATTTATTTGTAGGTGGAAACCTAAGGACAATGAGGAGAAGTTAATCTCAAGATGCAAGTGAGATTCCAAATGTTGCTAAGGTGGTCTAGTCTTGCATATGATCAGTTTGGCTTACCATCATGACCATCAAGAAAGATGCTACAATTTGAGTATTGAAAGTGTGAATTAGGAATTTTAAAAAATGAAAACTTGAATTGATATATGTTTTTGCCTATAAGATGTGTGGTTATTGGCAATTCTTATGGGTATGTAATTGACCTTGATGTTGCATATGAAGCATATCACACTCTCTATATCTTCAAGCTAGTGGTTGGAGCTTCTCTTAGATAGTGAAAGACAAGTGTCATGGATTTAAGTATTTTCAAAGCTCTCATGTGGCACATAGACAATTCAAGTCTCTTGAAGTTGTTAATTCTTTCACTTTGTGACAATTGTCTCCGTCACATTTCACACATTATAACCATCACATTTTAACTCAAGTGTTTATTTTGAAATACTTTTGCATTAAACTCTTTTTCAAAAGTATTAAATTAATACCATTCTCTAATCTTACTCGGCTTGGTTCATTAACTTTAGGGGTTTATTACTCTAGAGCCAACTTTCAACTTAATCATTCCCATGTAATTGTTATTGATTCATGGTCAATTAACAAATTCTCTAATGTTATGATTGGTTTTTGAAAATTTTGAGAAAAATAAAATAAAGAGAAAAAGTAAAAGGAAAAAAAATTGTGAAGAAGCATAAAAAAATTATATTTAAAATTAATAAATTATTTTTAATTGTTATTTCAAACCCATTTTACACATAATTTTATAATATTTATTTATTTTCCCTATTTTCTGTGAGATATAAAATATAAAAAAAATTATTTTTTAATACTTTTTGGGAATTAAACATAACCTAATACTTGTCTTTGTGTTTTCAGATACCAATGATAGAATCATACCAATTAATGTGGCCTGTATACATGTGTGGAATATTAATGGTTCAATACTATCACTACATTACAATTGTAGGATGGATCCTAGTCTATAGTTGAAGCAAAGAAGGATTTTATTCTAAAATTAATACAAAATTATAATTTGATAATGTAATTTTAAACATCTTTTGGATGGTGTTGGGTAAACCAACTTAATAATTTAATATAACTTAATAGCTTAATTTATTATTAAGTAGATTAACTATATTTGGTAAAATAACTTAATATTATAATATAAATTTAGTGTTGAGTAAAAATAGTTAACTTAAGGGTGTTTGATAAATCAACTTAATGACTTAATATGATTTAATAATTTAATTTAAGTCATTAAAGAGATTAAACATGTTTGATAAAATAATTTAATATTACAACTTAAAGTTATTTTTAACTTTAAGTAATAAGTCAAAAGGGTCAATTTCATTGAGAACCCCTTGAGGTTTGGTATAAATATACTTGACTACCGTTGATTTCAAATTTCATCAATTAGCACCCTTATAAATTTATTTCATTTATAAGATTTATTTTTTTTAAGATATTTCAAATAAAAATATTTTAGATAGGAGTGTTTAACAATTCACTAAAATCTAAATTTTATTATTTAAAAACTAAAATTTATATATACAATACATTTATAGAGGTGCTAATTAATGAAATTTAAACCTACAGTGGCTTAATGTATTTACACTAAACTTGAAGGGTCTCAATAAAATTAACTTTAAGTCAAAATAGAAGGGTCTCAATAAAATTAACTTTAAGTCAAAATAGTTAACTTATTCTTAATTTCAAATCGTTTTTACCTTATTTGCCTACATTTATGACTCACTTTTTATGATAAATATTTTATGATTGTATTTGTATCTACAATGCTTTAAATATGAATATTTAACAAATAAATCTATTATTTAAGATTAGTGAAAACATAATTATTAGTTAAAATTAATAAGGATAAATATGTCAATTTGAAAATTTAGAATAAATCTTAAATTAACTTTACTAAATAATCTTAATACTTAAAGTAAAAAATAATTAATAAGTTTTAAGTTTACAGCTTAAGAACCATTTAACATAAAAGTCAACTTAAATCATTAAGTAATCAGTTATAAGTTTTGTCAAACACCCACTCAAACATAGCTTTTAAAGGAATTATTTAATCAAAAGATAAAAATTAAAATATAAAAAATGAAAAAAAAAAAAAAGGAAAAAAGAAAAAAAGAAAAGGAACATGCACGATGCAAATAGGCATCATAAAGTCTTTCACATGATTTTATTCCTTTTTTGTTTAGAAAACGATTTTAATATTTCCTAAGAAAATTATGAAAACACAAAATTGGTGTTTCCTGATTTTCTATTTCTAAAACTCTATTTTCTAAAATATTGATTTATGTTTTCTTTACAAATGAAAACAATTTAAACAAATAAGTGCTTTGTAGTTTCCATTTTTAAAAATGATTTTCACTTCTTTTGATTTAAGGCATTTCAAGATAAGAAAAAAAAAAGGAATAAAAGCTATTTTTAGAGAATAAAAATAAATGAAAAATGAAAAATAAAAAACATTTTCCAACCAAAACCCATTGTTAATGTTTTCATCTCATTGTGCCTTTTTCTAATCTCCATCCCACACTTTGATGGGCAAAACTCGAAAATGGAAAGTTTTATCTTGGCACATGCTTTAATCTACATTTGTTAATTTCTCACCTGCCAAAACCTTATTGTACAAATTTCCATTCTACCTTCAGATCCATCCCATGCTCTATTGTCAACCGTATGCTCATCTTTATACCATTCTCAACCCAAGCCACGCTGTTACCATAGGGCAAGTTGCTAATACCAAAATTTTAAGATAAGTATACATACAATACAAATCAGTCCATTACCCTAAGGCTATGTTTGGTTCCTGGAAAATGCGAGAGAAAGAAAATTGAGAGGAAAAATGGAAAAAAAGGAATGTTAGAACTCATGAGAGTTTGCCTCTGAAGTTTGAAAAAGTCTTAGTTAGACTTAGTCTTTGTTATTGTTTCATATCAGATTCTTGCTCCATAATTTTTTGTTTTCAGTTAGTAGTAGTGCCAATAAAATCTGAATGTAGTTGAGATTTTTTTGCAATTTTCGTTTGGTTGTAAGCTTATAAATAGGCATTCTCATTTGTGAAATAGATGTGTGTGCCTTCCTTCAATTTTTAACTCTCAAATTATTTATTTTTTCCATGCAAGTTCTAGTTTTTTTTACAAATTAATTTTTTTCACTTGTTTGGTTATCCATAGAAAATTCAAGGGAAAAAAAAAAAAGAATTCATTTTCTTTTGTTTGGTTAACCACAGAAAAAAAAAAAGTCAAGGAAAAATGGAAGGAAAATAAAATCAACAATTTGTCTTAGATGGTTATCAATTTGCTGAATAACAAAATAAATTAATTCAATAAAAAAACTGTTGAAAAGCGTGAATTTTTCAACATAAAACATTGCTCATAAAAAGTCTCTCCTATTATTTTTTTTATTAATAATTATAAGATTTATGTATAAAATTTTCCTCGTGCAATACAAATAAAATATACGAGTAATAACTATTTTTTATTTTCAAGGGAACATTTATAGTTAATAAAAAGCTCTTAAAAAAATTCAAAAGGATTTTTGGAATCAAAATTTAGAAATAAAATATGTTTATATAATGTAAAAATAAAAAACTACTATATAAAATATAAAATTCAAATTTAAAAAGGATTTTCTAAATCTAAATTTAAAAATTAAATTTGTAAAAATAAAAAGATACAATATAAAATATTTTTTATTTGTAAAAATAAAAATTGGTAACTTTTTATTTTTACATATTTCAATCTTACATTCGGCCAAAACTCACTAAGGAGCTCCTTCAAAATCTCCAAATTTCCCTATATGGCAGTAGCATCAACAACTCTATTTATCATCTCCCACTTAAAAACAGAAGGGATCTCCCCAATTTGCTCCTCCATCTCTCCACCTTTGCCGATGGAGAACCTTGGGGAGACTACAAAATAAAAAACAAGCCTAAAAACCTCACAATTCTTTCTCTTGGTAGCAGCTTAAAGTATATCAATGACACCATATTCTCTTTCTCCAAAAACAAGAAGAGGGTCTCTTTAGAACAAATGCTATCAGAGCTGTACTACATATATCAGTATCAAGAACTCTTCTCTCTAGTTGGTAATCCTACACTAGAAAGGATGTTATAATAAACTGCTCAATGTTTTGAATGAGCTAAGATGATATGGAGGCTGCCATTATAGTGTACTACCCTCTGAATAACCACTCATTTATCTGCAATGAAACATGCAGAATTCATACATATATCCTATGATCAATGTAGAGATACATGAGCAAAAATGACTAGATAAAAATGTAAAAAAGGGTATCAAAACTAAGGTAAAAGTAGTTGTAGATTCGATTATCCTTAAGTTGGTTTACACAACTTCTAACAACAGCCAACCACTGAAATTATCCTTAGTTTCAGCAGTTTCATTTTTACTAAAACTAAGGTAAAAAGGAAACTCTTTCTAAGTTCATTATTCAGTCTGAAATTTGTATGATTACTTAAGAATACTTGGTCCTCCACGTGGTTTTGGGATGAATGAAGGAGAGTAGAGTATTAAGAAGAAGATGATGAATGAATGACAAAGAAGTGAACTTACCTGAAATCGTTCAGCTGCCAAAGGGTCACTCGGATTTTTATCAGGATGAACTTGCTTTGCCTGCACAAATAATAGCAAAAGTTTTGAGAAAGTACTATTCTTGCTTTGAGTGAAAGAAAAAGGAGTATGCATTGTTCTGTAAACCAAACAAGGCCATGGGGTCAATCTATGTCCTACTTCAGTCAACATTAAATGGCATAGAGAGAGAGAGAGAAAACCCACCATAATGTTGAAACTATAAAAATGATATTACTCCATAAATTAACATTATCAGACAAGTAGTCAGTACCAAATGGTAAAATTCTTAAATTGTAAACTTAGATCATCTTAACCAAACAAGAATATCAGAAAATTCACAAATGAGAATTTCAAGAAACACAATAATCATTGAAATTAAATGCAACAAAAGTAAATTAGGTAAAAAGAAATGGAAAACTCATACACTATTTTAGTTCAAATGAATCTCTATTTTAGTTCAAATGCAACAAATGGGATCACCATTGAGGTTCCTTTGATACAATGTCTAGTTTTCTGGTAAAGCCAAATACTACTTGAATGACCCTTTATATATATATATATATATATATATATATATAACTGATATGTGAATACTGCTTGCAGAATTCAGTGGTTGCAAGGCTTGAAGTACCTAGAATGCAAGCAGTGGCATTGAGTATAAACAGTGATAAAGCCATGTTCTAAAATTTCAGGCTCTTAGGGGCACAGGACACCCTCATGGATCTGTCTGGAACACACTACTTTAACCAGTGTTACATCCAAGGAAGCATTGACTTTATCTTTGGTGGGGCAAGATCAATCTATCAGGTAAAGGGGTTGATCTTGATCATTTTGATAATAGAAAATTACTGTTATTGCTTCAATCCAAATGTTGGGTATTTCTGTATGATTCTGATACTTGAAGTTGTTGTGTTGAACTAGGGATGTATCATCGAATCAATAGCAACAACTTCAGGAGCAATTGCAGCTCATCGCATGGAATCACCTAACGATGGCATAGGATTCTCCTTTGTAAACTGCACAATCATTGGAGCTGGAAAAATCTACTTGGGAAGAGCTTGGGGTGAATATTCAACAGCAGTTTAGTCAAACTACAGGATCGCTAATATGATAACTCATAGCGGATGGAGTGATTGGAACAAGCTAGAGAGGAGAAAGTATGGATATCAGAATCAATACAACTAAATTCTCAATGATTTTAACCAAGGTATTGGAACTGTGCAAATGCAGGACTGCAATGTTTGCAGAATTCAAGAAATAAACCTTGCTAAAGTTTATTTGGTGTGAAGTTGTCCCTCATTTGGATGAAGGTTCCCCTGGATCTGCAACAAGTGCTTATGCAAAAAAGACAGAATAGAAAACAGGGCATAAATGGCTACGTATGTTGAATATTGTTAGCCGTTACTCCTATTCTGGAGAGGCCTTTTCATCTGCCAAAGGACTTATATTGAATGGTGTAAGATGAAACTTTGCTTGAAATTGTGACAAAAAATGAAGTTTATTTTCTTTAAAGTAGCGTGTCACATTGTGGGGTGATGTTTCAAGCTACCCTTGCTAAAGTTGATCACTATTTGTTTAGGAGGGGATGATGGTAGTATGGCAGTAGCCACAACACAAATAAACCTGAGAACAACAACCATCCCCTCTTCTCCCACTCAAACAAATCACAATCCCCACTTCCCATTTGAAAACACAAGCCTAATTACAGCATATCCCATCTTCAAGCCCCCTAAAAACCAAAAAACAGGACAGGTTTATCCCTAGATACTAGAAAGGCTTGACAATAGAAGACAATTAAAATTGACAGAATACAACATATCTAAGCATTTATCAAAAGCTTTAGACAATAAAACAATAGTGCAAAAACAGTTTTCACAATTAAGAGAATAACTTGTCTTTATTTCAGTAAAATAACAATAATACAGATGAATGGGAACTTCTAGTTAAGTTTCTCATTTAGTGTCATGTGATTAATTTCACGTTTGAAGATATATGGAAGGATCCCATCTCAGCCCACTACCAAATTTATTGACTATTTTCAGCTCGTTTTATTATTTAATCTATTGGGTCTGTAATACAACAGACATCTTAATTTTGTTTTTATGGTAACATTTCTAATCAAAAGAGTAGAAATTGATATTTCTAACATTCCAATGTTAAACCTTTCGAAAATTGATGCCACCAACAATGATACAAAACAATAACCAAGCACTCAAAGGTAGCAACAATATATATATATATATATATATATATATATGCAATACACAACTGCAGACCCATTCCCCTAACCAAATTATAAAAAAAAACCATCAACCAGTAAACAATAACAGAACATCAAGGGTAAAAATCAGATTAAATCCAAAAAGCAACAAGCCAGGAAAGTTTAGAAAAATTCTGGTGAAATTTAAGAAACAGGAAAGGCGAAAGCAACCTAGAAACCCAAACAGAGAACCCAAGAGAGAGCGATTACCTTGGGCTTCAGGTTTTCACAGGATGAGGTGGATTGGAGCTCAATTCATACTTGATCTGAAGACATGGATCCGAATACATTCACTGGATTTGAAGAATTCATTTCATCCATGAGAACTTGATTTGAAGAACGCACTTCATCAATGGGAACTCAGGTGCCTGAAAATGGTAGGTTTTCGACACTGGAAGGTGGTTGGAGTGATAGTGGTGGCCGTTGAAAGGGTCGACGACAGTGAGAAGCCATAACCACTGATGAAGAGGAAGTTAGAGGTGAAGTCTCGGTGAACAAGAGCCCGATAAAATTTTCCCCCCTTTTCCTTTCTTTTTTTCTCTTATTTTCCTCTTTATTTCCTCATTATTTTTTAAGGAAAATAATAGGGAAAATATTACAATGTTTTCTTTAATATTTTCTTTTATATTTTTTTTCCATCATATTTTCCATGTCATCCAAACTAAAAAAACCATTTTCCTCTATATTTTTGTCCCTTTCCTTAACATTTTCAGGGAACCAAACATAGCCTATTCATTCATTAGTTTTTCAGGTAAGTTCATTAGTTTTATTTTTATTAGGCAAGAGTTCATTAGTTTTTCTTCAAAAAAAAAATGTTTTTTCTTTTTTATTTTTTATGTTAGAAGCGCTTTTTAAATTGTATCAAATATTTGATTTTTCATTTAAAACATTTTTTATGCTATAAGTGCTTTCTAAAAGCAGTACCATGAGGACCTTGACCTCTTGCCTCTAATAAGGCTAATGAGATGAGTGGTTGGTAATTGCGTGTCTCCACTGGCTTTAGCAAGTGAATGTGCTCGTTGAATTGCTTTGTTGAAAATGCAATGAATGTCTTTGCTTTGCTATAATCATAGGACTCAGAGGTGTTGTGCCCAAGGTTTAAAATATCAACAAATACAGATATATCGGTACTTGATTTTACAGATATATAGGAAATATTTGAGAAATATCAGTGGATATTTTTACTACAAAAAAATAAGTAAAAAGATGAGAAAAATGTATAAACAAAATTATTTGTATTAGAAATTTTTTAAGGTACAATTTTCTAGAGTAATATTCTTTACAAAAGAATTTTTTTTTCTTATTTGATCACAATCCAAAAATATATATATATAGAAATAAAATTATTTGTATTAGAAATATTTTAAGGTAATTTTTTTGGCTTATTATCAAATTACTTTTGTTGAACTTTGAATACATGTGTAGAACTTTGTATACTTCCCCAAATTTACAAGAATATCTTATGAAACCTCTTTTTAATCCTGTTTTAGATTTGAAATCTCAAATATTTTATTGCTCAAAGTCCTAGAGCTTAAGGAATGCCACAGAGAACTATATGCATTTTGATGCTAAGTATAAAAAACAAAAAATATATATTTTTTCTGAAAAATTTATAATATTAAATAAAATAATATAATATATTTTAAAATTATAAAATTAGTTAAAATAAAAAAAAATAATTTTGACTTTTGCTTCAATATATTTGCATTTAAATTCTATACATATTTCATTTAATAATATTTAAAATATTATTATATTTATACTTATGCATGATTTAATTTAATAATATTAAAGATAAAAAATAAATGTTATTGTTTTTTAATTTAGTTATATATATTTTTAATTTTAATAATATATAAATTATACATTTACGACGTCATCAATTTGACGCAGTTCAACTATTAGTCCAACTAGTGAACGATGAACTAGTAGCTTTTCGATTCATTATGCGATCCAATTCCAAAAACATTGTTTAATATTTAATATTTGAATTTTATTTTATTAATGATCTCTTTAGAATGTCATCGAGGTTTTTATCGGAATTAATTGCTATGTTTTATTTTTCCAAAAATAAAATTATTTTCTTCTTAAAAAGTAAATTTCTTCCCACACTAAATTCACTACTTCAAGTCAATAAAATCATTTCCTCTTATTCTAGTTTGCTTTTATTTATTTATTTTAAGTTATTATATTTATCAATAATGATATTTGTCTATAAAATATTAAAAAATAAATTGTGGACCCCGCATTTCGGCTCATGCGTTTCCCACTCGATGGTGAGCTCGATTTTTGTTTTGAAAAATTATGATTTTTATTGATTAAGAAAATGCCTTGGAGTCGCCACTTATTTTTGTTTTATTTTTGAAGGGTAAACAAAATAAGAAAGAAAAACCCTAAGTGTGACTCCTTATTTGGAAAAGGTGGTCTACGAAAAACCGGATCGGGTTTGGGGGTTAGGTTACTTATCGGGAAGGTACGGTAAAGACCGTAACACCCTTCTAAGTCCTTAAAGTCGGGTCTCTACTAATAAAATGAAGCAATCATGACAATTGATTGATGAGGGAATCAATGAATACTCAGAGTGATCATGCACATGTGAGAATCGGGACATGCATAGACAGCGATTAGAGGGAAAATGGGTACATACCTGGGCAACGATCCACCATGCGCTATCAATAGAGGGGTTAGTGCACAATTTAGGAATAATTCCTAGCATGCATGTCAGAGAGCAGGATAAATCAATCATGTATCATAATCAAATCGATCTATTAGTCAATCAATCGATCAGTCACATATGTGGGGCCCCCACCAGAACCCGTTTATTTTACATGAATTAATCTCATAAATTCCATTGTTTGGAATTACAAAAAATCCGTTCATGCTTATTAAAAACAAGAGGAGCAGAAGATTGTTTGAAGATCAGAATGGAATTAAGCTATTTGAGAGAAAATCGTATTTTTGAAATTCATTTGAAAAATTGGAGTCTCGAAAGTTATTTAAAGAAAATTGGGATTTTAGGGTTTATTTGAAGATTGGACTTTCAGGAATTAAATGCGGGAATGAAAATTTTTAGAAATTAAATTTGAACGAGGTTGGAAACTTTGAAAATGATTTGAGAGTTCGGGAAAATGAGGGGATAAGTGGATGAGTGAATAAGTAAAGGGATGGAATAATAACAATGGTGAAGTAACAAAGTTTAGGTAAATAATTGTGAAAGATGGAATTTTAGAGATTTGAAGATGTGAATTTAGAGATTGAAAACTTAAGAATTTATTTAGAGATGAGATTTTTGGTATATGAATAACCGAATAAGCGAGTGGATGAGATAGCATTAATAACGAGAATAATCATTAAACGGCGATATATGGATGACAAAGCTTTTGAGGTTGGAAATTAGATTTGGAAGTCGAGTTCTGATGACATATTTTAAACGATAGAAAGTGAGTAGTGGGAATTTTTTAGGATTAAATTAAATTAGAGAATGAGAAGGTTTTTGGAAGAATTAGATTAATTTTACTAGATGATATGGATAATAATCTATGGATGAGGTTGAGATTGAACTATTTGAGGAATTAAATTAAGAGCATGGTTTCCTTGAAAGATTTAGACTTTAGTAGCTAAGATAAATATATGATAATAGTTAATTGATGAAATCAGATTTGACTAATTATTGAAAATTAAATTAGATAGGATTTCCTTGAAAGATTTTAGATTTTAATAGCTAGATAAGTATAATGATAATAGTCTAATTGATGAAGAATGAGTGGAGGTTCGTTGATAGTGGGTGGAGAGCAGGTGTGGAGGGTGCCTCGATATGGGATTCGGATCGCGCTGTGTTCTGCTCGTGTTACTGAGCAGGGCATCGATAGCGAATAACATCTGCTAAGATGGGAGAGGAGTGAAGTGGATGAGGGCTAGATCGGAGTCTGATATTATTGAACAACACAAATTAGGGTGAGCGGGTTGGGGTTGGCTTAAACTAAATTATTGAAAAATTTAAATTAGAATAGGATTTCGTTGAAGATTTAAAATTTTATAGCTAGATAAGTATAGATGATATAGTCCTATTGATGAAAATAAGATTAACTAATTATTGGGAAAATTAAATTAAGACATAGGATTTTCTAAAAGATTTAAGATTTTAATAGCTAGATAAAGTAATATGATAATAGTCTAATGATGAAATAAGATTTACTAATTTGAATTAATTATAGAAGGTTTTTTGAAGGATTATAGAATTTACTTTAATGATTGAGATATTTAAAAGATGATAAATAGATGCATACGAAGTAATCATAATAATTAACAATCATAATGTTTAAACTAGTGAAATTGAATAGTATAAATTTCAAAATAAAAAATATAATTAACAATAATAATTTGTCTTTTAATTGTCTTTAAGATGAGTTAAATAAATTGGTAGAAGTAAAATAAGATAACAAATAAGAGGGAATGATTGAATTAATTAATTATGGATATTAGAGGTTTTTAAGAGAATTATTTGGATTTGGGCAACCTAATGGGCTAAATGGATGTGGGCATGGGCCAATGAGGGTGGCTAGCATAGGGGGCATGGGGCCCTTCATCAACATGCCTGGGTTGGGCTCCAACTCAAGCCCAAAACCATCACCAAGAGATTGGGTCTGGGCTCCAGCTTAAACCCAAGTTCAAGGCCAACATGGGCAAGCCCAAGGCACCCATTCTTAACATCACCTTGGGTCGGGTGCTTTAACTTAAGCCCAAATCAATTCTCATCATGGGCAAGCCCAAGGCATCATCTTAACATCAACTTGGGCCGGGAGCTTTAACTTAAGCCCAAATCAATTCTCAATATGGGCAAGCCCAAAACGCATTTCTATCATAAACCTGGGCTTGGGCTCAAACCTCCACCTATGGGCAAGCCTAAAAGGCTCCAAATTCCCTCACAGCCCACCACTCCAACCGGATCCTTCCTTCAACCCCACTCCTTGGAGACCCTCTTATGTTGATGGAGAGTGCACTGAAGATGCCTCACGTATAGGGAGAGACACGGTTTTTTCGGGTATGTGAGTAATGGGCATGCTTGAGAGAGCATGGAGAGTGGAATGGATGCATGGCGTGGTGTAGAGAGAGAGAAAATGTGGTAATGGGTATGTGGTGTGGTGTAGAGAGAGAAAAGGTGGTGAGGGACATGTGGTGTGGTGTAGAGAGAGAAAATGTGGTGAGGGGATTGTGGTGTGGTGTAAAGAGAGAAAAGGTGGTGAGGGACATGTGGTGTGGTGTAGAGAGAGAAAATGTGGTGAGGGGATTGTGGTGTGGTGTAGAAAGAGTAAGGTGGTGAGGAAGAAAATGAGGGAGTTGGGTATTGAAGGTGAGAGATGGACGGGTGAGGAATGGGTGGTGAGTGAAAGTGTCCATGGGGGGTGGCCATGCATGTTGGATAGGGTATGTGAGCATGGAAGGTTTGCATGGATATGAGGGCTAGGGTGTACAAATCGTGGAGAGTTTGCATGGGTATGAGGGTGGTGATGTGCATGGGTAAGTATGGAGGTTTGAAAGGATGGGTATGTGTTGATGAATGGCAACCATGGGGGGTGGCCATGCATCCATGCATGATTCCCATGCATGTAGGTGGGTGGCTTTGGGATTCCTATGGAGATGAGCACGGCATGGGTATGGTGGGCAGCCGGGTACGAAAATGGATGGTGAGATTAGCTTCTGTAAGTGGGTGTGATGAATGGATGGGGAAGAGTAATGGGAAGTGGGTTTAATGGGCTTGGAATTAATGGACTGGGTGGCCGGATTTAGTGAGAGAAATGAGGCAACGGTCTGGGTACAGAGAGGTGATGGTGTGGGGTCTATAAAGGTGGTGGACTTGGGAAGATCTCCACCAGCTAATGCAGCTGGATGGAACTACATGAATGCTATGTTGGAAAATTAAAGCCTAGGAGTGACGTGCCATGGCTATACCAAGAGTAGATGAAGATAACAAAAACAGAGCACAAAAAGTGGATTCAAGCAATGAGCCCATACAAGCCATGCTTCATATCTTAATCAACAAGCTTAGATGGGGATGGGAGAAATCAAATGAGTATCATATAAAAGGGTAAAACACGGTTACAAATTGGAATTCAAAGACATACAATCTATATCAAGTTTATTTATTTATTTCCTTGTGGACCCCGCATTTCAGCTCAATGCGTTTCCCACTCGAATGGCGAACTCGATTTTTATTTTAAAAAATTGATTTTTATTGATTAAAAAAATTTGACTTGGAGTCGCCACTTATTTTTGTTTTATTTTTAAAGGGTAAACAAAATAAGAAAGAAAAACCCTAAGTGTGACTCCTTATTTTGGAAAAGGCGGTCTGTGAAAAACCGGATCGGGTTCGGAGGTCAGGTTACTTATTGGGAAGGTACGGTAAAGACCGTAGCACCCCTCTAAGTCCCTAAAGTTGGGTCTCTACTAATAAAGTGAAACAGACGTGGCAATCGAACAAGAAAGTCAATGGATACTCACATCAATCATGCATATATGGGAATCAGAATATGTATAGGGAGTGGTCAAAATGAGTGAATGCGTACCTGGGCAGCAAATAGCAACGCGCTATCAAGAAACGGGATTAGTGCACAATTAACGAATACAAAATATAGTCCATGCATATCAGAGTGCGAAACGGAACTCAAGCGAAATACATTAAGCACGACAATTGACAATCAAAAAGGGAGCAGACATAGGGCTCTCAACAAAGCCCAATTTATTGTTCACGAACTAATCTCACGAATCCCGCGTTTTTAGAGCATTGAAGAAATTATTATTGTTTATGTAAGAGCAAGGAGATCAGAAGATTATCTAGGAACTGAAATGTTATTAAAAACTATTTGAGTGAAGACTGGATTGTTGGAGTTTATTTGAAAATTGGAATATTTGGAATTAAACTTTGAAGATTAGAGCTCCGGCGATTAAATCGAAATTTGTTAAAGAAAAAGAGAAACGGACTTTAGGAAATTGAACTACGCGACCATAGACTTTTGAAAAGTTGAATTTATAATAATGATAGTAATGAGACCTTGAGAGGTCGAATTAATAATAATGATAACTATGAGATTTCGAAAGTCTTGAAAGTTTGGATTAATGATAATAATAATACTAAATAGATTTTGAAAGTTGAATTAATGATAATAATAATAAATAGATGTTTAGAAGTTTTGATTAATGATGATAATAATGATAATAATAAATAGGTTTTGAAATTTGGGTTAGTAATAATAATAATAGATGGATTTTTGGAAGTTTGGATTAATGACGATAATAATAATAATAATAAATAGGTTTTGAAATTTAGGTTAATAATAATAATAGTAGGGTTTTGAAAGTTTAGATTAATGATAGTAATAATAATAATAAATAGCAATAATAATGATAATGATGAGATTTTTGGAAGTTTGGATTAATGATGATAATAATAATAATAATAAATAGGTTTTGAAATTTGGATTAGTGATGATAATAAATAGGGTTTTAAAAGTTTTGATTAATGATAGTAATGATAATAATAAATAGATTTTTGAAAGTTGAGGCAATAATAATGATAATGATGAGATTTTTGGAAATTTGGATTAATGATGATAATAATAATAATAATAAATAGGTTTTGAAATTTGGATTAGTAATGATAGTAAATAGGGTTTTAAAAGCTTTGATTAATGATAGTAATGATAATAATAAATAGATTTCGAAAGTTGAGGTAATAATAATAATAATAATGAGGTTTTTGGAAGTTTGGGTTGATGATGATTATAATAATAATAATAAATGGACTTTGAAAGTGGAGTTTTTAATAATAACAATAATGAGATTTTTAAAAGTTTGGGTTGATGATGATTACAATGACAATAATAAATAGATTTTGAAATTAAGGTTAATAATAATAATGATCAGATTTTTGGGAGTTTGAGTTGATGATAATAATAATAACAATGATAAATGGACTTTGAAAGTTGAGTTGATAATAATAGTAACCATAATAATAATAATCAATAATAATAATAGTAACAACAATAATAATAATAGCAATGATAATAATAATTAATAATAAATATAGTAATAATAACAGTAACAATGATTATAATAATAGTAATAATAATAATAATGGTAATAACAATGATAGTAATAATCAATAGTAATAATAATGATAATAGTGATAATGATAATAATTGATAATAATAACAATATTAATAATAATAATAGAGATAATATCATAAACCCCATACCCTTGAGCCCATGCCCATGTCCAATCATAAAACCCAATCCACAATCCTAAACCCAAACCCAAAACTAAACATGAAATTAGGCTTGGGCTGCAACTCAGATCTGAGCCCAAAGCCTTCATGGGCTAGCCTGAAACCCATCCCCATCACAAGATTGGGCCCAATACCCCAACTCAAACTCAAGCCCATACTTCATCTTCTCCGCAGCCTCTTCCCACTTCAGGCGACGGCGACTGAGGAGCCGGAGGTGAGAGGCCTCGCCGGAGCCCTCGAAACCGGTCCGAACTGTCGGCGCTTCGCGCCACGCCGCCGCGTCATGCTGCTCCCTCCGCCGTCGAACCCGTCCAGCTGCAGCATCCCGGTGGCGGTGCGGAGCTCGCTGCTGCAGTCCTTGCAGGCGCGTGAGGGGCTTCCTCTTTCGGCTGACGTCGACGGCGACACTCACGAGAGAGGTCGCCCTTATCCCGATGGTATGTTGGTTGGTGGTGTCCGAAGGAAAGTGGCGAGCACGGGAAGGTAGGAAGGTGGCGGTTTCATGGGAGGCTTAAAGGAGATGGGTATGCCAGGCATGAAATGTGATAACTAATGCATGGTGACAGGTGTAATGGTGTCGAGAGAGAGAGTGCAGAACATGAGATGGATTCGAAAAACGGTCAATGAGGTATTTGCATGGAATGGGGTGACATGGGACGAGTTACAGCCACGGGTATGGGTAGATGTGGGTATGAAACAATGGGTCTGGTGGCTATGGGATAGGAGAGGAATACATTTACAGGTGTTAAGTGGAGCTATGGATATGAGGATTAGAGGCTCATTTCTCACGTTCAACCTGAAAATACTCTTCCTGAGGAGCATCATTTTCATGAAACCATCGATGCTGCCAGCCTCTAGTAGTGATACGAGAATCTAGAGCCCTCCTTAACCAATTTCATGGAGCAGAGAGGTACGAGGATTAAAAAAAAAAAAGCGCTTGAAAACAGAGTAAAAACCAGAAGATTCAAGGATCATTCGTGCAAAGCTGCGTCTCATGAAAGAATGAGCGAGCTCAAAAATGGTGGAACGACTAAGGAGTCTTCGACACGAGCCATTGAACATCATACTCAAATCCAACGAAGAATAATCTCACCATTGCAGGGGAAGAAAGGTCAAAAGCACTAGAGAATGAAACAGAGCATAGAGGAGCAGATATTCATTCTTAACCAAAACAAACCTGTGGCCCTTGAACGTCCACGGCAAACCATAAATAAGCATTCATCAGACTAGCGTGGAATGAAATGAGAGGTTCAGAGATCCCAACATACCAAAATCCGAGTGATCTTTTTGACGAACCCCCAGCACCACCTTTCCCTCTGCCCTCTCGTCCTCCTCTCTCTTCTTTTTCTTTTTAGCTTCTCTTTCCTTGGCTTCCCCCGCAAGCCACTCCTTCTGTACCCCGTCCCATCTGCCGTAAAAAAACCTGCCTCTCCTGCAGCTTCAGAGCCCCCAAACACCGCTCTCACGTCATGTCGAGCCCCGGGAAATAAAAATAAAAATCCCAGAAAAGTCTCTGCTTCCGGGGGTCTACAAATATGCCCCTCTTTGATAGAGTTCACGAGTGTAAGGAATATGAATACTGGAATGAAAAGAAAGTGTGAATAGTGAATGTAACGAAGTGAACTCTATCGAAGAACAAAAGAGACCCCCGAAAGGACACTAGTAAAATAAGAACTCACTCAAGCCAACAGATGAACACAAAGGCTCTGACCCTAAAAGAAAAACGCATCTCGAAACGCCTCTAAGGTTGCACCAAGGATCCACACTCTCTCTAAGATGTCTCCAAAAGTGACCCTAGAGATCAACGTCAAAGATGAGTAACGGTCGAACCACCATGGAGTACGAGCAAGAATGCGCCCAAAGGGGACTACCCTATGTGGACTACGAGACGAATAGGTGATAAGCACAGGATAACGGAGTGAGGAAAAACCGAGGGACAATGTAAAACCATGAAGGCAAGATGCGCTAAGCCAGTGGATATGAATGTCGGGGCCTATGACTCTGAATGATACAGATGAGAAGGAATGACTCTGAACATCAAAACACCAAAAGGTGATGACTCAAGGTGCCCGAAGGGGTATATACGATGGCTCTAGACGTCGTGATGACGACCATGAACGCCAAAATGAAAAATAGTGATGGCTCTGAACGCCAAATTGAAAATAGTGATGACGACTCTGAACGCCAAAACTGAAACTGCCAACTAAGAACGAAGATGGCTCTGACAGCCAAACCGAGAATGATGATGGCTTTGAACGCCGAAACTGAGAAATGATGACAGCTCTGAACGCCAAACTTGAAATAAGTGATGGCTCTGAACGCCAGAACTGAGAAGTGATGACGACTATGAATGCCCAAATCTGCAAACTGAGAACGATGATGGCTCTGAAACGCCAACTGGAGATGAAGATGGCTCTGACGCCGGATCTGAAAAGTTGATTGATGGCTTTTGAACGCCACTGAAATATTGGTGGTTGAACGCCAAATAAGAATGATGATGGCTCTGAAGAGAACTGAAAATAGTGAGGTCTGAACGCAAACTGAAATGAGATGGGCTTGAAGCCAATTGAAAATAGTGATTGGTTCTGACAAACTGAAAATAGATATGATGGGTTTGACGCGCAACTGAGATAGATGATGGTCTGAAGCGCAACTGAAATATTGGTGGCGTCTGAACGCCAAAATAAGATGATGATGGCTCGTGGGCCGAAACTGAATATAGACGGCTCTGAACGAAAACTGGAAAGTGATGATGGCTCTGACGACAACTGAAATGTGAGTCTGAAGCAAACTGAAGAAGTGATGATGGCTTCTGAACGCAAACTGAAATAGTGTGGTCTTAAAGCAAATTGAAAATAGATGAATGATAGGCTCTGACGCAAACGAAAATAGTTGATGGCTCTGAGAACTGAAATAGATTGATAACGACAAGAATAGTAGAAGTTGTTCTGAACGCCGACTGAAAGTGCGACATGATAACTCTGAATGTCGGTGAAACGTGAATGAACGGCGGCCCTGAACGGCAGAACGTAAGGCAATGAGGGGGAAATATGCCAAGTGTGGATGCTGTGCCAAATTCAACGTAGGCAATGGCTGAAAGGACTTCACGAGTCTCGGAACGGACGCTCGCTGAGAGTCATCTCGATCGACAACGAGCTCAAGAAAAATGGTCAACTGGAGGCGAACGCATTTTCGGCTGAGTGACGAAAGTGATAAGAGCGTGAGAAAACGATCGCTCATGGATGGAGACATGCCCTAGATGGCATAGAGTGTACTCGATCGTCCTGATACCCGAGAATAAAGACATGGGGAAATGGCGTAAGATTGATATGTAACCCATGAGATGGTGACTGGGTCCAGGCTCGAATTTGTCCAGACCTTGGACTGTTCAGAGAGTAAGATCCTGGTGAAAGACCTCAAAAGGAGGTCCTCAGTATCAGGAATAAAATGGAATGAAGTACAACCTTGACATCTATTATCATAGACTGAGGGTGGTTACTGTTCAATCCGTGAGGGATTACAAAATCTGATAATGGGGGAATATGCCAGTGTGGCAACGAGAAAAATCAGATGAAGCTCGAAGTCATGCATAGCTGGCTAGATGGCGACTCGGACTAGGCCCACTAAGAATAATCGTGGGTAGCGATATAGTCATAATCTCTGGAATACACTCGCAAATAAGGATAAACACGCGATACCTCATGATCTGTAGTCTCATCTGAACCGAAATATGCTCTGTATGGATCGAAATGTATGCTGGTCAATACGGATAGATGGAATCATCTATCCGACATTGTGGTCCGGAAGATCCATAAAGATCTCCGAAAACGGAATATGCCAGTATGGATCAGGTGCGCGTACTCAGTCCGAGCAAATGTCATGCAATCATCCTATCGCCATGTATCATGAAAGTACGTAATCTCATCACGAACGGAATATCCCGAGTATGGGTCTGAATCGTCGATACTGAGAGTTGATGGTTAGACGCCGAGCCTAAAGAGGCCGACGAGGATAGGTTGAAACCTGATACTAGAAATATAGACTTAGAACAATAAAAAGCTAACTCTAAACCTAAACAGAAGAATATGGCTCTAGAAGCGACCAAAAGCTAATCTAAATGCTAACTGAGAAAAATAGTAGCTCTAAAGCCCCCAACAAAGCTAACTCTAATGCTAACGTAGAAGGCGCGCAGTGAAGACCTACGGGTGGTGATAAATCTAAAAAGGGGAATGCCTAAGCAAATGACGGGGAAGCTAACAGATGAAAATAAGGGGATTGCCTAACGACGACAGTAAGGGGATGGTCAACGAAATGACTGTGGGGGGATGCCAACTAAAATGACAGTGGGGGATGCCAACGT
>JBAPGN010000623.1:0-25587 GCA_037355405.1 Vitis amurensis | reverse complement strand
TCACATATTCTACATCTTAATAATGAGATAAATTACTATTTCTTAATTAACGAATTTTCATAACCATTCTTTAATAATAAAAGTAGGGGATATATCTAAATATTTCATTTATCATTTTTTTTACATTTTTTTCCTCTTTTTATCTTCTTATATTCCAAACTTTTGTTTCATGGCATTTATATTTTGTAGCAATGTAAAAAGTTTGCCACTATAAATATATTTACATATAAAAAATGGTCATATTCCTCCTAAAAGATAAAAATACTAATACTTGTTCCTTAAATATATTAATGACCTTTATTTATTTCAAGATAAATTTTTACTCGAAAGAATACGATATTATTGAATTTTAGGGCTCGTTTGACCATATTTTTATAAACTTGTTTTAAAAATTAATTTTATTTAGAAGAATAAAAAATAGTTTTTTAAAATAAGTTTCAGAAAACATGGTCAAATGGGCTCCATATTTTCCTTTTGTTTTAAAACCTAGTAAAAACAACTCCTTACTCTATTTTTTAAAAATTGTTTTCAGAAAACAATGGACAAACAGTGTTACAAATTTAAAAATAGTTTTCTATTTTTAAAAAATAGAAAACTGTTTTTAAATCACATGACAATAGACTCTTAACGATTCCTATTGTGGTTGTACCACACGTGCATAACATTATAAATCTTGTTTACTAAATACTTAAATATTACTTTAAAACTCGCATAATTTTTATTCTATATTATCAATATTCAATTGCTTTGTGTTACAGACTGATTTTTTCTTCTAGTATAATTAAAATTGGTTTTGCAAAACTTACAATAGTATTAAAATTGCTCTTAGATATGCTTGCCTCACATCCACCATTTAATATGAGCGAATTAGAAATAGTAAATATATGTAGTGCCAATTTTTTTACAAAAGTTTAAGTTATTAAAACTATATATTTATTACTTATTACTTAATGACTTGAGTTAAATTTAAATTCAATTATATTTAAATTATTAACTTAAAACTTATTACTTAATTATTACTTTAAATATTAAGATTATTTAATGAAATTAACTTAAAACTTATTATAAATCATCAAATTGATATATTTATCATCATAAATTATAACTATGGTAAAAGAGACTGAGTAATAGTAGAAGTCGTGAAATAGTAAAGGAGATCATGAAAGTAATTAGGATAATGGAGAGTAAAAAAGTAAAATGAAGATGTATACTTAAAAATACATTAATTATTTTTACTTATTACTTAAAGTTGTTTTTTACTTTAAACCATATCATTAAGTTATTTTACCAAATATATTTAATTTATTTAATGACTTAAATTAAGTTATTAAGTCACTTTAAATTATTAAGTTGATTTACCAAATACCCACTTAATTTATAGAAAATATTAAATGAAAAAGAAAATAAAAGTGTATTTATCAAATAATCTAATTTTTTTACTTAATTCTTTTTATAGACAATCAAATAAAAATATTTTTATAATTTTTTCTTATCATTTCATTTTCTTGGATTTTTGCTTATAGTTTGCTTTCCCTTGAAACCAAATACAACCTAAAATAAGAAAGAATAAACAATGGTTGTAAGTAAAAGAAATAGTTTCTTGTCCTAACCATGAAAATTTAAATTATTGATGAAGAAGTTAAATGATATAAGGTTTAATTATAATTACCTAAGTCCATGGAACATTACCTTGAATGATATAAATGTGACTTTAAAATAATATGAATATTGAAAAACTTCAAAATTTAAATTAAACTTAAATTATAATGAAATTTTCAATTTTATTAAAATTTACATATTCACATGGTATAACTTGGGACCTATTCAATTTTCTTTTATAGATCTAGAGCTTCTATCTTATTTTTAATTTTTATTACTTTAAAGATTATATTTTGAACCGGAAAAAAAATGTCTTTTCATACACTCAAATGCAAAAAACCACTTAATAGGAATCCATATTTATAAAATCCAAACTTCAAATGGTTATCTAAAAATAATTTGGATTTTATGCATTTTTTTAATCAAATGTACTACTTTTGATTATTAGATAATCGAGAAGGATGAATCGTTGTTGAAAAGGAATCTATTGATTCTCTCCCAATTGGTTGGACTATAAGTGCGATGATTTACTTCGCGGACGAGGTCTCTAGTTCAAATCTAGGGTGACCTAATTATGTTGAGGAAAAGAATAGAATAAGTATCTAACTCCTTCATGCATGCATGATTCACTTGGCTCAAGGTATATAAGTATCACATTTTAATTGTATAAGTATTACATTTGATCATCCTAAGTACTACCTTTACCAATGAGTGCATAAAATTTGAATTATTTTTAAAATCATCTTATTTTGTCATTATTTTTATATGAGTGTGTCAAAACACGGTTTTCCAACAACGACTACAATTTCGTCTTCTATGACAATGAGGATTTATAATCATTGGTCAAAAGTAAAAATAAAAATAATAATCATTGTTATTCCTCTACTAACTCAAATTCCTTTCGTATCCAAATTATATTTCTTTCTTCACATACTTCTATTTGGTTCACTTCTTTCCATCAATCATCAATTGAAAAATTAAACATGATTTTAGTAAATTTCTCAAAATTAAAATTTGATTTAATTTCTAAGCAAATTCAAATTTATTTATTTTAAATAGTTAATTTAATCCCTCTCTAAAAAGCTAAAAGGTTTTTTTTTTTTTTTTTTTAAAGCTTAAGGTTTATTCAACAAATTTATTATTGTGGCTTTTGAGTGATTTTCAAACTTCTTATTTTAAGAACTTTTAAACAAATATAATGTTTTTTTTTTATTAAATCAAGAATATAGAAGATATTAAAAAAACAATTAAAAAATAATCCTTCTTAGAAAATTATGAGTTGTTGGTTAATAGGGACCTAATAATGAAATATGGACAAAATAAAATATAAACAAATGAATCAAAATGCATAATAATAAAGTCAAAAAAGTCGTCATTCCTGATTGAAGAGTAGGAATAAAGTAAAACCTTAACATTTTCAAATTATAAATATCAATTTACAATGAGATGAAATTAATCAAATTATAGGTTCGGGTTATAAAATAATGTAACTCAAATTGTAAATATATAACTTAATTAATAATTTTTTTGTTTATAATTTCAGAGTATTCTTTCTTGTAAGAAATTTGGTGAGTTTTGGGCCAAAATGGGTTTCTTCCCAAACTTAATATTAAAACTAGGTTTCTTCCAAAACAATTGTTCAAAGTAGCCCTTATCTATCCACATAAAACATAAAGACCATTTTTTTATGCTATTTTTGTTTACTTTCCCATTTGCTTCCCATCCCATGATTTCTCTGTTCAATTTTTTTCATTTCTCTATTCAATTTTTTTCTTCAAACCCTAGCCCCACTAGTGGGCCATTGTGAGAGAGACATTGTTGGAGCTACAAATCATCAAGGTTGAGGTCGGTCCCAATCTTCTTTTTGACTTGTTTTATGTAAAGTTTTTGGCACTTTCCCATTTTTTCCCCATTTCGTAATCTCAGTTTTTAGAAATATAGAGGAATCTTCCATTGAATCGAAATAGGGCACTTAGGTTTCTTCAAAACCTTTCTTAAAGATGTAACTGAATTTGTGTATGCTCGAAATAATTACCCTTTGTAAGAGTTTCTAGAAAAATTATGTAAAACACATATACATATTTGTATTTTTGAATTTTTGTTCATTTTTTTTCCCATTGCTTTTGCTTTTCTCTTTTGTTTACATCATTCACTACTATTTTAGCAAAAAATGGTTTGTTATCATCCAAATATTCAAACCCTTAAGATGCAGATGGGACCCATAAATCAAGAGCTTGGGTTATAAATAGTTTTCTAAAATGTTTCACCAACATCTAAACAAGAGTATTATTTTTTCAGCAATAAGAGATAAGGTTCCAGATGTGGGTTGAAGTTTCATGGAAAATGAAATTTTATGGGGAAAATTAAAATTAGAAAGAATAAGAAAATAGGTTTTTTTCATTTCGTTTCTCTGTGAAGGTTACTAGTCTTTAGGAGGAGGGCGACCATTCTCTTTCACTCCCATCATTCCATCAGTCTCTTTGGTCAAAAGTCTTCTCTGTTTTCATTAGTACTTCATCACTACTTTTATCAATATCCTCTCAGTAAAAGCAAAAATCCATGTGTGGACCCCGCATTTCGGCTCATGCGTTTCCCACTCGAATGGCAAGCTCGATTTTTATTTGAAAAATTGATTTGTTGATTAAAAATGACTTGGAGTCGCCACTTATTTTTGTTTTATTTTTAAAAGGGTAAACAAAATAAGAAAGAAAAACCCTAAGTGCGACTCCTGGTTTTGGAAAATGCGATCTACGAAAAACCGGATCGGGCTCGGGGGTCAGGTTACTTATCGGGAAGGTACGGTGAAGACCATAGCACCCCTCTAAGTCCCTAAAGTCGGGTCTCTACTAATACAATGAAACAGACGTGGCAACCAACGAGAAAGTCGATGGATACTCACCTAAATCATGCACAATATGGGAATCAAAACGTGAAATAGAGATTGACTAGAATGAGAGTGGATGCGTACCTCGACCACGAGCCACAATGCGCTATCAAGAAACGGGATTAGCGCACAATTAATGGATACAAAATATAGCTCATACATATCGAAGTGCAAAATGAAAATCAGACAAAATACATCAAGTGCAACAGTTGAAAATCGAAAGGGATCGAACATCGGGTTCCCACCAAGGCCCAATTTATGGTTCATGAATTAGTGTTACAAATTTCGTGTTCTAGAATTATGAATAATTCATCTTTGCTTACGCAGAATCAAGAAGATCAGAAGATTATTTAAAAACCGAAATGGAATTAAAACTATTCGAGTGAAAATAGGATTCTTGGAGTTTATTTGAAAATTGGAGTCTTGGGAATTAAATTTAAAAGATTAGAGCTCTGGTAATTAAATTGAAATTTGTTAAAGAAAATGGGAAACGGACTCTAGGAAATTGAATTGCGAGACCATAGACTTTTGAAAGTTGAATTTATAATAATGATAGTAATAAGGTTTTGAAAGTTTGAATTAATAATAATAATAATAATAATAATAATAATATTTTGAAAGTTTGATAATAATAATAATAATATTTTGAGAGCTTGGATTAATGATAATAATAATAATAATAAATAGATGTTGAAAGTATGAATTAATAATAATGATAATAATAAGATTTTGAAAGTTTGGATCAATGATAATGAAAGCGATGAGATTTATGGAAGTTGGGTTAATAATAGTAATAATAGGACTTTGAAAGTGTGGAGTAATGGTAATAAATAATAATAATAAATAGACTTTGAAAGTTGAGTTAATAATAATAACAATAATGAGATTTTTGAAAGTTTGGATTAATGATAATAATGATGATAATAAATAGACTTTGAGAATTGAGTTAATAATAATAATAATAATAATATTTTTGAAAGTTTGGATTAATGATAATGAAAGCAATGAGATTTTTGGAAGTTGGGTTAATAATAATAATAATAGGACTTTGAAAGTTTGGAGTAATGATGATAATAATAATAATAAATAGACTTTGAAAGTTGAGTTAATAATAATAACGATAATGAGATTTTTGAAAGTTTGGATTAATGATAATGAAAGCAATGAGATTTTTGGAAGTTGGGTTAATAATAATAATAATAATAGGACTTTGAAAGTTTGGAGTAATGATAATAATAATAATAATAAATAGACTTTGAAAGTTAAGTTAATAATAATAACAATAATGAGATTTTTGAAAGTTTGGATTAATGATAATAATGATGATAATAAATAGACTTTGAGAATTGAGTTAATAATAATAATAATAATGGGATTTTTGAAAGTTTGGATTAATGATGATAATAATAATAATAAATAGATGTTGAAAGTATGAATTAATAATAATGATAATAATAAGATTTTGAAAGTTTGGATTAGAATAATAAGATTATGGAAGTGTGAATTGATAATAATAACAATAGTACGATTTTGATAATTGGATTAATAATAATAATAATAATAATAATAATAACACTAATTGTAATAATAATAATAATTAGAGATGATAATTAATAATAATAAAAAATAAAAGATGATATTCATCCATCAAGCCCAAAAGTCAATAGCAAAAACAAGGCCTTCTTTTCCTTCTCTCTTTTCTTTTTAATATCTTCCCACTTGGGCCTGGCCTTCACCTCAAATCCAAACCCAAAATCTTCACGAACAAACCCCATGCAAACATCCATCACACCTGGGCCCAGTACCCCCCAACTCAAGCCCAAGTCCAAACTCTCATCTCTCTTTGAACCATTCAAGCATACGTTCCTCTCCACTTCTGGCGACGGCGACGGCGACGGAGGAACTGGATATGAGAGGCTTCTCCGGGGGCCCTCGAAGCTAGTCCAAACTGTCGGCGCTTCGCGCCATGCCGCCGCGTCGTGCTGCTCCCTCCGCCGTCGAACCCGTCCAGCTGCAGCATCCCGGTGACGGTGCGGAGCTTGCTGCTGCAGCTCTTGCAGGCGCGCGAGGGGCTTCCTTTTCCGGCTAACGTCGACGGCGACACTCACGAGAGAGGTCGTCCTTATCCCGGTGGTATGCCAGTTGGTGGTGTCCAAAGGAAGGTGGCAAGCACGGGAGGGTAGAAAGGTGGCGGTTTCATGCGAGGCTCAAAGGAGATGGGTATGCCAGGCATGAAGTGTGATAACTAATGCATGGTGACAGGTGTAATGGTGATCATGGAATGGGTTCGACGTGATGATGGGTATATGTGGTGATATGTTGGCGTGGAGGATTGGAACCTATGGTCATGAGAAGGATCTGAGGGTGCGCGCATGGGATAGATGGCGTGGAGCGGCATAAATTAATGAGAAAACCTTGTGCATGAGGGTGTATGGTGTAGAGAGAGAGAGAGTGCAGAACATGGGATGGATTTGAAAGACGATCAATGAGGTATTTGCATGGAATGGGTGACATGGGACGAGCTACAGCCGCGGGTATGGGCAGATGTGGGTATGAAACAATGGGTTTGGTGGCTATGGGATAGGAGAGGAATACATTTACAGGTGTTAAGTGGAGCTATGGATATGAGGATTAGAGACTCATTTCTTGCGTTCGACCTAAAAATACTCTTCTTGAGGAGCATCATTTTCATGAAACCATCGATGCTGCCAGCCTCTAGTAGTGATACGAGAATCTAGAGCCCTCCTTAACCAATTTCATGGAGCAGAGAGGTATGGGGATAAAAACGCTTGAAAACAGAGTAGAAACTAGAAGATTCAAGAATCATTTGGGCAAAGCTGCGTCTCATGAAAGAATGAACGAGCTCAAAAATGGTGGAACGACTAAGGAGTCTTCGACACGAGCCATTGAACATCATACTCAAATCCAAACGAAGAATAATCTCACCATTGCAAGGGAAGAAAGGTCAAAAGCACTAGAGAATGAAACAGAGCATAGAGGAGCAGATAATCATACTTAACCAAAACAAACCTGTGGCCCTTGAACGTCCACAGCAAGCCATAAATAAGTATTCATTAGACTAGCGTGGAATGCAATGAGAGGTTCAGGGATGAAAACGTACCAAAATCCAAGTGATCCTTTTGACGACCCCCCAACACCACTTTTTCCTCTGCAGCTTGCTGTTTTTCTCCCTTTCCTCTAAAAAAAACCTTTCTCAAATATCCTTCCCCCCTCCCCCCTCCTCCAGACTCTTTTTCCCATTTTTCTCGTGTCTTCCTTAGCAAGCCACTACTTGCTCTGCCACCCGTCCCATCTAGCTGCTTGAGAGCAGCCCACTTGAGAGGCCGTCCGGAAAAACAACAAAAAATAATAATCCCAGCTAGCTCCTCGGGGGGGTCTACACCATGCCATTCACTAGGTATCAATATCATACTTAACTAAATTTTAAATGCTCTTTGGAATCCCAACAATAAAATAATCATTTAATTCATCTATTATTTTCACGTGAAATGCAATAAAAATGAGAGACATAAAATTTGAAAATTGATTTAACACCTCAAAAAAGAAATGTTTGGAAAATGTTGGAAAATAAATAAAATAAAATTTGAAAATCCAATTAAGATTTAAGTGAAATTTGAAAGCTTAATCTTGTACTTTGAATTAGGAAAATAAATAAAGAAGTAATGCAATAAATCATTAAGTTGTCATAATCTCATGCTTCATTCTATTAATTATGAATTTTTTTTAGTTGTAAAAAATTAACATATTTAACAAAGATTTTTTTTAAAATTATTTTTAATATAAAAATATTAATTTAATTTTATCAATAAAATATTAAAAATTAATCTCATCCTAATTATCAAATTAGAAAAATAAACTAAATGTGTTTGTAACCCAAACACATGTAAGACATTTTATTGGACCAAAAAATAAAATAAAATAAAATACGTCCAATTACGCAATAATAGACATAGTAGTAAGTTCAATAGTTTCTCAACATCCAAACAAGAGTATTACCATTAGATAGTTTTCTAAAAATATTTTATAAATTTTTGTATTGTATATAAGTATGTAGTAATTCTATGAAGAATAAGTTGAGAAAATTGTATTTCATATTTCAATTCTCGAACATAAATTTGTTCTTAAAAACAATTTTTAAGAACTATAGAATAGAGTTAGTTGACTTGTCTTTTTAGATGTGATATATATTATTGGAACTCAGGGAACTTTCTTAGTAGCCTTTTTTTTTTTCATGTGATTGTACAGATCGTCAATGGAGAAACCGTTAGGTAGAAACTAGTATTTAGGGAATGATGAAATAATTCTTATCCATTTTGAATATGCTACTACCCCAGACAAGGGTCCTAATGCCCATATTGATGTTTAGTATTATGACCAATGCTACAATTTATTGCCATTATTTAGGCCATCTAAGACATACTCATAATTTTTTATTTAAAAATCAATAAAAGAAATTGAACCTAAACCCTATGCTATTTTATTTTATTTTTTGAATATAAAATGACATGTGAATTTGTTGTCATGAGTTCTTCATCTCTATGAGTTCTTCATTTTGAAATATTTATTGATATTATAATATTAATTCATAATATCATCCTACACTTTACTTATACACTCATTTGCTTATAAATTGCTTTCATTTGAGTTGAACTTGGTATTTAAACATGAAGTTTTGTTACATTCCAATATTTATTTGGTTTATTCTTGTCTTTTTATGAATCATTGACTATAAAGTATTATTTTTTTACTTGAATAAATATTATTTTTTATATAATAACCATTTGTTATTATCTATATGAAGGCAATTATGACTGATTCCATGGTAGAAGTGCTATGTTATTGGAATGGAACAATTTTGAAGACAAAAATGGATTTGAGATATATTGGAAATAATGTAGAGATTGAGCCTATAGACGTGCCTATTCATACGACCTTTGTGGTATTGTTGAACATGATATATGATATCATTGGTGTTGACAAACACTATCAGTTGGTCTTGAAATGTCGACATCTAATTGAAATGAACAAATTTCAACCATTAGTGGTCAGAAATGATCAATCGGTTGCATATATGCTAGTAGTGTCATCGAAGTAGGGAATGTCTTCAGTTCAATTATTCATCGAGCAAGCTCCCAATCACTATCATTTGAGTAATGAAATGAGTCATTTGACACGGTTGTCGGCAGGTGATACTGATGTTGATGACAAAAATGAAAGAGATGGGGAAGATGATAAAGATGATTCAATCAATACATATGAGATTCATTAGCCTAATGATGATGAAAATTGTTGTCAAAGAGAAAATATTGATTTGGTGATGGTTCAACAAGTTGTGGAATGTGAAAACACAAGATATGTGAATCTTGAAGTTGGTGATTGGTCTAATAATCTTGAGGTTGGGTTTGAGATTGAAAACGCATCACTAGTTGCCTCCCAACATGGCACCCAAGTTAATATCTCTAATGACAACCTAGAGATAACATTTGCACTCGTTTCATACCATATGCCACCTGCACCACAATTTTTAAATATGGACAAGGCAATTAATTATGTTGTAAGTGATTGGACTCCGTGGAAAAATCCAACTTTAGGAAATGTTGATGGAGAATTATCAATTAACCAAATATTTCCCTTAAAATCAGATTTGCAACATGTTGTGAAGATGTTTTTCATAAAGTCACACCAAGAGTTTACTGTTTATAGATCAAATGCAAGTGTGTTAGTTTTTAAATGTAAAAAAGCACCAGAGTGCCAATGACGACTAAAGGCAATGACGGTGAAAGATACAGGTACATTTAGAATCACAAAGTACAAAAGTCCTCATACATGTGTCAATCCATGTATAAATCATGATCATTCTCAGTTGGATTTAGCTTTGTATCTGAGCATATTGAAACATTGGTGAAGACAGAAATGACCATTACAATTGTTGCAATTCAAGTTGTTGTTACTGAACAATTTGGTTACCAAATTTCTTATCAAAAAGCAATGAAGGCAAAAAGGAAAGCAAAGACTTGATTATTTGGTGATTGGTACAAGTCTTATGTAGAGTTGTCTCGCTTCTTCCTTGCTTTGGAATAGTCAAATCCTAGATGTATTGTGTATTCCAAAATGGTTCCTGGAAACAACCCGAATAAAGAAATTTTTCAGCATGTTTTTTGGGCATTCACTCCATCTATTAAAGGGTTTACTCACTGTCGACCAATTCTTAGTATTGATGGGACACATTTGTATGGAAAATATAAAGGGACTTTGTTGATTGCTATGGGCTGTGATAGTAATAACCAATTGTTCCCATTTGCATTTTCCATTACAGAAAGAGAGAATACAGATAGTTGGAGTTAGTTTTTAACATGTATCAGAGTTGGAGTAACACAAAGAAAAGACTTATGTTTGATATCTAATCGTCATCTTAGCATTATAGCTGTTGTAAATGAAACATATTCGGGATGGACTAAGTCGAATGCTTATTATAGATTTTGCATGCGTCATTTAGCGAGTAACTTCAACACAAAGTTCAAAGATAAGACTTTAAAGGATTTCATGTGTAGGAGAGTAAAGTTAAAAAATTTATTTCTCACATGGATACAATTGGTCGGATAAATGTCGAGGCTAGAAATTGGTTGGAGCATATTTCTCTTGAAAAATTGGCACTCTCACATGATGGTGGCTGAAGATATGAGATTATGACAACTAACATGTCTGAAGTTTTTTATGGTATCCTTAAGGGTGCTCGTAACTTACTAATAACAGCTTTAGTCTAGTTAACTTTCTATCAGGTTAATAGTTACTTCACAGTCAGGTGAGAGCATGGTGCCAATCGACTCGCTTTAGGTGAAGAATTCACTCCATATATTGACGCCAAGATAATGGCTAAAGTTTTTAAGGCAGGTTTACATAGGTTGTTTTGTATAATCATGTAGAGGGACGTTTTCATGTTAAAACTAGGCACTCTATTGGAAGCAGTAATAGAAAACCTTGCACATATCATGTTAACCTTCAAACGGGGTCTTGCACATGTAACAAAACACTTTTGTTAAGATTCCCATGTTCGCACATTCTTGCTGTTTGTCATTGTCGAGCAATTGATTTTCGACAATTTGTACAAGATTACACCACACGTGTTTATCTATCAACATGTGCTCCCTTGTTTTATCCCATATTTGATGAGTTGGATTGGCCTCACTATAATGGATCGATAATTGTACCTTCGGACTCAATGAAACGTCTAACTTCTAGTCGACCAAAATCAAGTTGTTTTCATAATGAGATGGATGCAAGGGAAACTAGAACTCCACAAACATGTGGACTTTGCAAGCAATTGGGTCACAATCAACGTTCTTGTCCTAATAGAGAAACCAATTGATAAAACAAAGGCTATGAGTAATTAAGGAAAATACCCAAAAGGGGGGGTGAATTGGGTTTTTCAAAAACTTTTTCCACACAATAATATATGCACAAAATAAATAAAGGAAAGAGATAGAGTTAGAGAATTCAAACTCGGGTTTATAGTGGTTCGGCACTTCCTTGCCTACGTCCACTCTCCTCAATCTCCTAACCGAGTGAGGGTTCCACTTACTTGAAGCTTCAATCAAGCTTTCAATCGTCTTACACTTGGATTCCGGCTCCAATGGGCTCTTACACAATCTCTTCAAGATTTGAACCACTTGAAGGCTTTCACACTCAGTTTACACAAGGATGAAACTCTCAACCTAGCTTAAGGAAGGCTCAAGTACAAGAGAAAGCTAGGATGAATTGCAAGAGTGCACTAAGAATATGCAAGTGATGGTTTAATGCACTAAGAAAGAAAATGAGAGCTTTTTGATCAAGAGCAGTAGGTAGGCTTTGAATGCAATTGTTCTCTTGCTAATAAATGAAAAGGAGCTCTCAATTTATAGGTTTCTAAGCTCGGGAGACAAAATCAGCAGAAAGTAGCCTCGACCGGACGAGCAAAGGTCGACCGGATCACTAGCCGTTGGAGCATTTAATGCATAGCAGGTTACCGTTGATTCGACCGGACTTCGACCGGACCTCGACCGGACAAGGGGTGAGGCTCGACCGGGAAGAGAAAGCTACTGGGAGAGAGAGAAAGTTTTGTGTCTCCCTCGACCGGACAAGGGAAACCGGTCGACCGGTTCCCCAACCGGTTGAGCCGGTTGCCCTCATCCTCGACCGGATGAGCCTTTTGGCCCTGAAAACCTATCCTTTTTTATTTCTTTCTTTTCCAATACTTAGGCAAGGTCTTTAGGTGAGTTTATATGTCAATTTTGAATCAATTTGCCTAAGGTATATTTGATAGAACTCGGGTTTTAAAGAAAATTAAGTTTTAAAGAATAAACCGAGTCTTCTAAGATGCATGAAAAGGTATGAACATCCTAAGTGCACTCATGCTATCATCTTACATTCATTTCCTATGATCACAAGTCTTCCAAATGATCTTGATCCCGTAGTCGTTTGGTCCTTGATGAGTTTTTGAGATTATGCCTGAGATTCTTAACAATTTAAAACAATTAGTCACTTAACCATGGTTTGTTATCATCAAAACCTGATTAGGAGAACCCTTGGGCTAACACCAATGATAGGAGGAGTTGAGGTACTTCATGAACATCTTATTGTACTGTTATTTTCTTATTTACTAGTATTGACCTTAATCGTTTTAAAATATATGTAGAAACTATCTTATTGAACATCTAATCGACGTTTGTTAGAAATTATTATTTTTTGTCAATTCATTCATATTTTGCTTATATAAGGTTACATGGAAAAAATCTGAATCTCTATTGTTTAAGGGAGATGCTGCTCAAATTTTTTAAATTTTAATCATGAAATTCATGTTGTTAGAAATTGTTGTTTTTTGTCAATTCATTCATATTTTGCTTATATCAAATTACATGGAAAAAATTTGAATTTCTACTGTTTAGGGGAGATGCTACTCAAATTTTTAAAATTTTAATCATGAAATTCATGTTGTTAGAAATTGTTGTTTTTTTGTCAATTCATTCATATTTTGCTTATATCAGGTTACATGGAAAAAATTTGAATCTCTACTATTTAAGAGAGATGCTGCTCAAATTTTTACAATTTTAATCATGAAATTTATGATGTTAGAAATTGTTGTTTTTTGTCAATTCATTCATATTTTGCTTATATCAGGTTACATGAAAAAAATCTAAATCTCTATTGTTTAGGGGAGACGCCGTTCAAATTTTTAAAATTTTAATCATGAAATTCATGTTGTTAGAAATTGTTATTTCTTGTCAATTCATTCATATTTTGTTTATATCATGTATTGATGTACATGCAGACATAGATACTCGGTTGTTTCCTATTTGTTCTGACCCTGAGGATACATTTGTGCTTACTCTTCAACATTGACATCGATCATCTATCATTCGTGTTGATCTAGATATGGGTCATGTTTTGACTTGTAGACACAGGTTTCGTTGAGAGTGTGTTTTTGATGATCGTGTTCGGTCATACATTATACAGTCATGATTTTATGTATTTCATCAAATGGGGCATGTTAAGGTTGATTGGCCTTTGATTACTACACTGGTAGAGAGATGATGCCCAAAGATGCACACATTCCACATGCCAGTTAGTGAGATGACCATCACATTGCAGGACATAGCCATCTTATTTGGATTACGTGTACATGGTCATCCTGTCATTGGTTCTACAGATATCGATTGGCATGCACTTTGTGATGAGTTATTGGTGTTCGACCAATAGAGACTGATATTCATGGAGCATCCCTCAGAGTTTGTTTTATTACTACCAATTTCTCTCACTTACCACTAGGGGTTTTAGATGAGGTCACATTACAGTGCCATGCTAGAGCATATATTTTATTGTTAGTTAGTGGTTCATTATTTCCAAATAAGAAGGAAACCTACCTCCAATTAGCAATTCTACCAATGTTAAGAGATTTTGGTGAGACTACATAATATAGTTAGGGAAGTGCAACATTAGCACATCTTTATCGAGAGTTATGTCAAGCTAGCTTAGACAATGCAAAAACTATTGCAGGACCATTACAATTGTTACAGGTATAACAACAAGTCTTATTAATTATGTAATTTTGTCATAATTATGTGCATTTAAACATAATTTTGTTTCATTTTTAGTTATGGTCATGGGAGCGATTACATGTGGGTCGTCCTAGTAGATTACTTCTCTATGCACTAGTGCTTATAGATGAGAGATTCCTGCTAGATGCACTAGGGAGTAGGTGGAGAGTTCCCTTATCTCATATAGACACTCCTCATCATGTGTTGGTCACATACAAAGATGAGTTTGATAGATAACGATCTAATTAGGTTTGGGCTAAATATTAGTATTCTTTAATAAGATTATTAATATTAATATTATAATTTAAACTTTATTAAATGCATACTAAGATTTGAATATATCAAGTATTATGGCAGCCTTACACAGATGATATACTAGCATTGCTTCCAGACATTTATTTAGCTGATTAGGATATTTGGCGGACAATGTCACCACTTATTTTTTTTATATTGTTGAGTGGCATTGTCCTAAGCGTGTGTTGTGATAGTGTGGACTCATATAGGGTATTCATTCGACATCCTATATAGATTCTAACCTTCACTCCATAGATTGATGCAGTCGACATTAGTTTGATTGGAGGTTGTATCATGAGCGCTACATGGCATTATGGGAAGCTAGGGGGGACCACATTGTCACTACGGAGCCTATAGAGCCTCATATGGACTACCATGCTTTGTACATGACATGGTATCGTCGTATTACACGTTGTTTTATTACACCTATGGATAATTTTGGACCTATCCAGTACCAGACTACTGTCTTATTTGCCTACTTATTGGTTTGTATCATTTTAATATTATGTACATATTGTATATAATATTTATTCCAAAAAATAATTATATATCATTTTATGTGACAAATTGAGACTATGACATCGATCATATCTCAAAGAGGTCATACGTTGGAGAACTTTGATAGTGATGTTTGCCACACTGGTATTGTTGATATTATTCGTATGGCCACTGCTGTTATGTGCATTATTCGGGATAATTATCATATCCCATATGTAGAGCATGGAGGAGGTAGGTCACCAGCTCAATCGACAGTTGCTCGACTACCACTTGTTTGAGGTCGGTCGACATATCGATGGAAAGGTAGATATATTAGTTGTCAACCCATCACCTCGTCAGTATCAGCATCATTACAACTGATTACTACCAAAAAATGCTATTTTGTAGGCCTAATTATAATGGTTTTAAGCACCTTTGAGTAGTAATCATATTCATTTAACCCATTAATCATTAGACCTTAGAATTGGTTATAATCTTTGTGTTTAAGTTTTTGTGTTTTTGTTAGTAAATTTGATCACCAAACAATCCAAGATTGAGGAGAGTTATATAGTTCATGGCAAAAGCTTTTGAAGCTCAATTCATGAAGAACCAAGCTTGAGCTCCATACCCTTGCAAAGTCGTTCAAAGTATGCAAGGAGAGAGAGCAAGGAGAAGAGAAAACAGAGGGAAGAAAACAGGGGACACAGCTGCAGTCTTCTTTCCCCACTTTGAACACTTCCCGAAGTCCATTTTCTACATTCTATTATACCTTCAAAGCTCAGGAAGTCAAAATCCAATGCTTCAAACGGTGCGATTTGGAGTTGAAACGACAGAGTTCACCATTACAGCAGATCACTCCAAAGTGTTGCGAAATCACGCATTTGTTGCGAAATTTCGCGCATTTTGTACAGTGTTTTGAAATTCCTTCCTGAAGCTACCCGATACATGCCACAAGCTGGACCTGAGACCCTCAAGTGGACCAATTCGCAGCCCTGCGAAGATGCTGTTGGTGTGCGAAATTATTTTCGCACCCTCTTGTGTCTGCGAAATCTCGCAGAACCATTCTCCTGCGAAATTGGCTTCCTGAAGCTTCCCTATATTGATGCGCGACATCTTTAATCTTTCTAGATATTTTGTGTAATTTCCATCATTCTCCTATGTAAGCCACCACCATAAGATTTCTTATGAGGAAGGTTGGAAAAAACTCCTCTAATATATAATTCCTTTGCATCCACTGTAATGAGAATCGATGTAATACATCAGTATATCATATATAGAATATACAGAGCCTTGCCTTGTTTTCCTTCTCTTTTCATTTTTCATTTCTTTCATTTTCTAGCCAACCAACTCTATAGGATTTTTCCAGAGATGAGGGCTAAGCTTTTGTCTCTTGAGTGGGAAAGCCGCGTAAAGTTTCTATATGCATAATTTGGAAGTTTTGTTGTTTTAGCTTTAATGAGAGAAAGTGTGACCCGTATAATGGTTTTTATCTTTTTTAGTTAACTTAAAACCCTTTAAAACACCTGGCCAAACACTTGGTAAGTAATGATTTCCAACCATGGGAAAGCACTAGTCTTACCCCTTCGCGACCTTGGTAGTGACTTGAATGGTAGATTTTTAGAATAGCCAATCACTTGTAAGCTTTTGGACTCCAAGGAGACATCCATTAGTTATCTCTTGCGAGCTTTTGACGGGTAATCCAAGGTTAAAGATCACCTTGAATGGCAAGTGCTAGGTGAGAGGTATGAGCCATTGCAAGGTGCATCAGTGAGAGGGATTTAGTGTTTAAACCCATTAATGGGAAGCATCTGTACAACACCGGTTGGAGAAGGAACTATATGTTAATTCTCTAATGCGAGGAAAAGAAACAAGTGACCGGAACTCCCTTTTTGTATGAGGAATCTAAGCCTAGTGATCTGAACTCCAAGAAACATCTTTCTTTGTAAGTAAAATCAGTTACTATTTTTGGTTAGCTTAAAACCAATCTTTTTCTTTCAAACATCTTTATGTTTTCTTTTAAAGCTAACCTTGAAATGAAAAGGCACCAATTCATCTTTGAATTAATATCAATTGTGAAGTGAAAACCCATCCCAGTGGACGATCCTAGAGCCACTATGCTATAGTAGCTTTGTCTTTGCTACCCTAGTATATGGTGTTATAGGTTATAAATTTTGTTGATTACTCCCTCAATCAAGGAGCACCAGCTGGACATGAATCAGCTGAGACACCAATTGGGCACGAATCAAATGGCACCGCTGCTAGAGATTTGTGATCAGAATTAGGGACGAATCAACAACCCCCTACCTTTTTATCCTCACGATTAGTATAGTCACCCATCTTTTCAGACCTACCATCAGTGCAACTCCTTACCTTTTCAGACCTATCATCAGTGCAACCCCCTACCTCTTTAGACCCACCATCAGTACAACCTCTTATTTCTTTAGACTTACCTTCAGTTCAAGCTCCTACTTCTTCAGACCCACCATCATCACAACCCCCTACCTCTTCAGACCCACCATCAATATAACCTCCAACCTTTTTAGACCTACTTCCATTACAACCTCCTATCTTTCCAAACCCTCATTAGTGCAAATTGACACATCTACTCAGCTAGATTTACCATCAGCCATTCCGAGAGGTTAGCGGGGCCTACATCGACCTAGATTGCTACCTCCACCACCATTTTTATTTCCAGCTCCAGCTTCATCACAAACAGATGTTTTTCATGTGTCATATGCAATACCTGCTATAGTTAGAGATGAGTGACCAAAAAGGAAGAGAGTACCAGTTACACATAGGTTCTCTTCTTGTGAAGGCATGTGAGATTATATATGTTTTTTTCCCACTATATTAATGTTTACGGGGTATTTTTTGTGACTTTGATTAAACTACTAAAAATTACATTTTATAGTAGACTATTTCTAATTAATTTCATTAACTAATTTTGTCAAAAAATCTATATATGTCAACTGCGGCTTAAGAGTATAATATTATTTCCATAAAGATAAATTTGTCATAATACAAATAATTTAATATCTCAAAAAATAACAAATTAAATATCTTAAATTAATAAATTATACAATTTTATATATTATTTATATGTTATATAAGTTTATTATTTTAAGATTATTAATTTATTAATAAATAAAATATTCATTTATGATATCTTCTATTTATCAATTTATGTTTGTTGAAGTAATACTAGATTCTTAAGTTTAAATATAAATAATTTATTATTAAAGTATATATTTTTAATTTCAATAATAAATTGTAATTTAATAGTTTTTAATTAAATTTGAAAGTAAAAAATAAATAAAAATTAATTGAAATCTCAGTTGGCAACTGTGACTTAAAAGTATACTATTATTTCGATAAAGATAAATTTGTCATAATATAAATAAATTAATATCTTAAAAAACAACAAATTAAATATCTTAAATTAATAAATTATACAATTTTATATATTATTTATATGTTATATAAATTTATTATTTTAAAATTATTAATTTATTAATAAATAAAATATTCATTTGCAGTATCTTCTATTTATCAATTTATATTTGTTGAAGTAATACTAGATTATTAAGTTTAAATATAAATAATTTATTATTTAAGTATATATTTTTAAATTTCAATAATAAATTGTAATTTAATCATTTTTAGTTTTTTTTAAAAAAAATTAACTGAAACTTCAATTGACAATTACGACTTTAGTTCAAAAATGAAACCTTAGTTGTTAATTGAGGCTTTAGTTAAAAAATGAAGTCTCGGTTGGCAATTGAGATTTTAGTTCAAAAACTAAAGCCTCAGTTGACAACTGCAGCTTTAGTTCAAAAATGAAGCATCAATTACCAATTGAGATTTTAGTTTAAAAATGAAGCCTTAGTTGATAGTTGTGGCTTCAGTTCAAAAACTGAAATCTTAGTTGGCAACAACAACTTCAATTCAAAAATGAAGCATCGGTTGCCAATTGAGACTTTAGTTCAAAAATAAAGTCTTAGTTGATAACTGCAGTTTTAGTTCAAAAGTTGAAACCTCGATTGACAACAACCGCTTTAGTTCAAAAATGAAGTCCTAATTGTCAATTGAGGATTTAACTAAAATGATGAAAAAAAATATTTTTTTTTATGATATGGCTCTTCCGTGGTACTAAAGAGACCAATTTGAACATAAGTGTCAAAAAGTGGTTAGATCCTATTTTTTTTTTTAATAACCGGTCCATTTTGACCCAAAACTCAAATTTGGCAATGGTAACCAAAATGGTGTGATGAGTAAGGTTTAAGAAAATAAAAACGGAGGTGGGGGCAGAGGTAGGTATTCAGAAAGGGCGTTGAATTAAAGTACAACCAAGAAAGAGGCGGGTCCAAGTCAGCAACCATTTGGTCCAAGTCAGCAACTAACTCCAAGTCATATGCCAGAGTGGCACCGACAGGCAACCTCGCCACCGATTCCTCCAAATCGTGGATTGGTCATTGGAGGAAATTAGGAAATAAATAAGCAAGAATAGGATGGCCAGTCAGCCACCATCCCCAAAAAGATATTCTTTTAACTTTTGAAACCAACGAGGGTTTCTCTGGTTTCAATCTTCGCCATCCCAAAACCAGAGCAAACCACCGCTACCGCCCCACTACCGTCGCTGCGTCACAACCCTCGATCTCATCTTCCCCGCATCTCTTTATCAAGGTGCGCTTTTTTTTCCCTTCCTATTTTTCGTTTATCTTTTGGAAATTCCCTTTATCGGTCCATTTGGATGGCGAGAAACCGCAGGAAAATAAATAAAATTTTGTGCTTTTATCTCAAGTTAGGTTTTAAGATGTTGTTGCAGATTAATGTTCTCTCTCTTCTGGCGTATTCCGTTTTCCGCTCTTTTTTTTTTTTTTTTTTTTGGTTTCATTTTTTCAGTTTTCTTAGCCAGCAAACGAAGAAGATTTAATGTTTTTCTTTTGATCCTTGATAAACTAGATCTGGGAGATTGGGGCCGATCCTTCGTGACTCGGATTTGGATTTGATATTTTTGTGACATTACGATTTGTGTGGAATTGAAGCTTACATATCTGAGTTTTGAGTTATTTGATGCATTTTGTGGTTCTATTTTTTAGGTAATTTTGTGAATAGAATGGGGGCATTTGTGTCAAAATTCTGGTTCATGTTGTTTCCTGCAAAGGAGTATAAGATTGTTGTTGTTGGATTGGATAATGCTGGAAAGACTACAACTCTTTACAAATTACACTTGGGTGAGGTGGTCACCACACATCCTACCGTTGGGAGCAACGTGGAGGAGCTCGTTTACAAGAATATTCGATTCGAGGTACTTGAGTATTATTGTTTACAAGAATATTCAATTCTAGGCATTTAGAGAATTATTTCTGTTTTTAGTTCATAGCTCTTTGAAAGGATTGTATGGTGATAATAATGTCATGATGAAGGGTATGTGGATTGCAATTCCTCAGAAGTTCTGCTCTCAGAAGTCCTTCTATAAATGCTTAACCTTTTTTTTGTTTTTGGGTATGCAAGTGTGATTGGTTGCAAAAATATAGCATGTTAGGTTTCGTGTTATACTTCTGCACTCTATTTGATTATGGAGTTCTCTTTCATTATCACATTTTACTTTTACTAATCTTCAAAGGAAAAAGATAATTTGGGAAAGCGAATTTCTAATCTCTTAACAAGAATTTTTTACTGCCTAGTTTTTTTTCCCCAAAGTTATTGTATATCCATGAAGTTCCATTCAAATGCTGAAACTACAGACTAATTACAATTTTAGTAGCTCTGCTTGTAAATGGTGAATGTTGTGGAGTAAAGAACCATGTAATTACAACTCCATGAGGAAATTTGACCCCTTGATCTGTGGTCTATTAGCTGTTAATTTCTTACATGTTTATGAATATGTTCTGAAATTCAAACCCTAGCAGTGCATTCAGTTGCAAAAAGAGAGAGGAAAAAAAAGGAGAGAAAGCAGAACTAAAGAGCAAAGATTTTATTTTTTGTCAAATTTGTATTTTTAGAAGAAAATTCTGAATGCAGCTTTTGAGTTTCTGCTAAGTTCAATTCACAATGGGGACAGAAATTTACCTATGAAAAAATGATAGCTAGAGATGGATGTTGTAGATTACATAGTTGTTGAAAGCATGTCTAGGTCCAAGGCGCAGAGACTCCTTAGCTCTAGCGCCTTATCTACCAAGGTGTGTGCCTGGTAAAAAGGCACATGCCTTGTTAGAGAGGCCTGCCTCGTCTATTTTCTATTTTATACTCTTTTATTCTTGAACTTTTTAACTGTATATAGAAATTTTATATAATGATCTTAGGTTTTTGGCTCAATGTTGCTTTTAAATGCTTGGGATCTTAATTTTTTTTTCCTTGAATTAGAATTCTGGATCATGTTTGGTGATATATAAGTGCATGATAATGTTTGTGTGTTCAAATATATATTATTATGTAAAATTGACATGCATCTTAGGTTGCACTTCATTTTACTTACGTACGTGCCTTAGGTTTTGCCTTGTACTTGGGGCCTTAGGAGACCTTTGTGCATAGGTGCACTTTGTGCGTTTCTGAACTATGGGAGATTATCATAATTCTTCCTAGCTAATATGTTTGTAGGTTCAATTGTAAAACTAGATTCTGGTTACTAAAGATGCTCACTGTTGAACTACATATTGTAATTATCAGGAAACTTGTGGGTGGGATTAGCAGGAAGCTCTACCTCTACATGTGTCTATTGTTTGTCATAGGTTGCATTCATAGAAGATTCCATTTTTTTAGGAAGTGCCAGAAGTCTGATTGAATTAATCACCAGATTACTGTCATATTCCTAGACTTTAAAGTCGTCAAAGGGTGGAAGATTATTTAGATAGTTGGCTGAGTTTTTCCTTTTCCTTTTTTTTTCCCCTTTATTTGAGTTTTATTTTTAGGGAGCATAGTTATTAAAGGTGCACCTAAGTTGAAGGTGCAACTACTCCCTAGTTGTGGTGCCTTGCTCAGGAAAGCACAAGTCTTGTTGGAGAGGCACACCTCATCTATTTTATCTTTTTCTTTTACACTTTTTTTCTTGAAATTCACGATTTTATATAGAAACTGCATATAATTGCATTTATTTTTTATCAGATGCTTCTTGAAATGATTAAGGCATATATAGTTGTTAGGATTGGGATTTTGGATTATATTTGGTGATTACAAGTGTAATAAATATTTGTATATCCATATTTGCAATATCTTATAAAATTGACATGCACCCATATGTTGCACCTCACTTTTCTTAGATGTGTGCCTTGTGCTTAAGTCCTAGGAGACCTTTGCACCTTAGTGTGTTTTGTGCCTTTTAGGATGATGTTATAAATTGGGTGGGCTCTTGTTGAGAGTAAGGGTGGTTTTTTGTGTCCTCTTTTTCGAGGCCTTCCTTTAGGTGCCCCTTGTATACGTCTGATGTACTTTGGTGTACTTTTTTCTATTCTTAATTTATATAAACCTATCTTTACCTATTAAAAAAATGATGTTGACAAGATATTGAATCCATAAGAATGAGAGATTGTAATGATTTCTCTATTTTCTTTTCATTTTCACTTGCTATCTAATTGATGGAGAATCATCTGCCCTTTTTTTTTCTCAACAACCATTTATGTAACCTTTTCTTTTCTCTCCAGAAATTGGGGATCATAAATGGTTATCCCATTAGATGTTTTGTTCCCTATAAATAGAGTTATTATTGCAATTTATCTTGGTTTTATTTAACCTTAATTCTTTCCTGGGCCTGAACTACCCTCCTCTCTCTCAGACAAACAATATTGTCTGAAGTAGGGGTGGGAGTTTGGATATCATAAACTGTGACCTTTCTTAGACCTGAGCTGACTGATGGAGAGATAAGCGTTGTTGAAGATTGAAGAGCTGTTTACTGATTCCCAGTTCATTCACATTTTTCTTCTCTCGTTTCTTGTAGCAATTAAAATTTTTTCTTCTTGTGTGATAGTAATATTATTGTTTTAGCCTATTTCAGGTGTCGTGTTTCTCTTACTGATATGGATATGTACATTCCTATTTTCATTTTATGTCATTGTATTAGATATTCATATCATATCTGACATTGAGAAGTGTCTGTCCTTGCGAAACCTTTTCTACATGTCACTGTCTTGGCAAGTAGTTGTTAAGGATGCAATATGATGGTCTAAGGGCTAGAGACAGTCAATTCAGTAGCATTTAGCCCTCCCCCTATACACTTTGAATCTGCTGTTAATTCTTCCTTAGAAGTATTTTTTTTGATGAGGAAAGCATTAAAAGTATCATAAACAAAGAGTGCCAAAACAACGCTCCAAAGTACACATGAAGTATACGACGAACGACTATAAGTGCCTACAAAAAAAAAGGGACCAACAAAAAACTATGCCCCCCTTAAAAGGAACCCAACCAATTGACAAATTCTGCTACAGATAGAGGAGCAGAACTTAAAAACAACCTAGATCAAGCCCATAGAATACAAAGAAAGGAGTGTTTTAGTTGTTGAATGAACTGTTCCTCATTCTCAAAAGATCTTCTGTTTTTTTTCCTTCCAAATGGTTCAAAATAAGCAGTGGAGCTGCCTACCATGCCTTTTTCTGCTTTTTTTCCCACACAAGAACCATGTCATCCTAAAAGAGTCTCTCTGACTTAACATGGAAGCACCCAAAACACATTGAACAGGGGGAACAAAAGATTCCATAAAACCCTTCTCTTGACACAGTGGATAAGAATGTGATCAATAGACTCTTTGTCTCTGCTAGACAAAGGAGACATTTGTTTGCCAAAGACCACCATCTCCTCTTTAAATGATCCAAAGTTAACACTTTTGCCCAAGAAGCCTCCCAAGTGAAAAACCTTTGGGGGAGCCCATGAGTTCCAAATCACACTAGCAGGAAATGACATTGTACTTTCCGACTCTAAAGCTGAGTACAAGGCTTTAATAGAGATCTTCCCATCTTCCTTATAAGTAATGAAGTTTTTAACATAATAAGGTTTCTGTTTGTTAAAGAGAGATCTGATGAACTCTAAACAAGATTATCTAAAGTAAAAGAAAGCATGGAATTACAAATTTAACAAATGCACAGTAGTGCCACCATAAACAGAAGAATTACTAACTGCATAAGGGTTCTTTCCCTCCCTCTGTATCAATGTCTTTGTGCTTGTAATCTATGGTTAATGGCGGTTGTGTTCTTTTGTATTATTTTGCGCCTAACATTTATGGGAAAATCAGAATAGTGAACTTAATAGGTTTCGATGGTTAACATTCTGAAGACATAAATTTACAAATCCTAGCTGAATCTGATGGGAGTCTAATAGGTTTCTGGTTACATTGAGTTGAATGCAAGTCAATAAAAATGGTAGGAGTCTTAACATTTTCATGGTTTGATGATCATGGATAGACTTGTCATGGGAAAATGAGTTGTGAGAGACATTACTTAGTGATCCTCCTCTTTAGGCAATGATGGTTCATGTTCTTTGCTTACATGCCAATGACTGCAGATATTGATCAGGAAAGAATTGGCCAAATGCCCTCCAAAGTTTTTTGAACATTATCTAACTGTGGGTGGATTCGGCTTTTCTAATATTCCCTTACTTCTACGTCAGCATTTGAAGTTTGACAAGCCTGGAAACAAGGGCCACCGGACATAGCTGTCTGTGAACAACTTGTTCAAAGCCCCAATTAAATGCCTCATGGTATTTAAATTGACAAAGAGGGGTATGGTTGTGATTTAACGTATGCTCCCCTTGTAGATCCAATCAAAATTAGTTGATTTTCATTTTACTTAAATCCATTGAGATTGATTCTGAGGTTGTCACACATGGGACTTAAAAAGAAAAATTTCTTTTAGGTCCTATGAATGGACCTTCAATGTTTGCTTGTTTGTCAAAGGACATATTATTGTAATATAAAATATCTAAGAATTTAAAGTTTTGATAGTAGAAACTATCGTTATAAAGTTTATATGATAGCTTATTATTTGAGAGAAGATTGAAACTGCCTTTAACTTCTTAACAAGTCTGGATGAAGAATCCAAAAAAAGTAGGGAAGTGATTTAGTTTTGCTTTCAGTATTCTCAATCTTATCATCAATAAGATATTCCCCCATTTTCTTTTTTGGAATCGGCCCACAAGTTGGCATCTTTCTTATCTTGTATTACGGGGGAATTGAATTTTTTGAGAGTTGGGTTTTTGGGGGCATTAATTCCCTTTCCTTTTTCTTTTTTTTTTTTTTTTTATTTTTTTTTTTTCCCA
>JBAPGN010000622.1:0-24662 GCA_037355405.1 Vitis amurensis | reverse complement strand
TAAGAAAAGAGCAAGGAACGTGATCTCATTGCAATTCAAAGCACTTCATAAAATAATAGGGGCTAGTTTCAACAGTTAATAACATAGCAAATGTCCCTATAATAACACACGACATGCTTCCACTCAAATCAAGAATCTAAGAAGTTGAACAGTCTAATTAAGATGTAATCAGCATGAGAATAATTAAACAAGGCATTACATTGTCCAATTAAAATTAAGGAAACATGGATAAAGGGAAAGGTACCTTGATAGCTTAGAGGGTTTCATAAGATCAATTGGTGTTAGCTTATCAATGAAATAGTGAATAAAATATCAAGACAGGTCCAATCATAATACTAATCAATCCAATTAAAGACAAAGAAGTGAAGTAAAATAAATAATAACAAAATTAATTTAAGAATCAACCTAGATTCATCAAAAATAATCCAATAGGTATGTCAAAAGAGGGATAGGGATATGAAAGAGAACTCATGTAATATATATATATATAGCATATCTATTATGTATAACAAAAGTCAAAGTAACCTAAAAGAATGCCTAAGGAAGCTAAATTAAGAACAACAAACAAGACTTTCAACAACATGATAGAATACAGCATCCACAAAATATATCCTAAAAAAAATCTAAAAAATGAATTTCTTCATGAAATAAATTGAAAAATATCTCTTGTGTCTAGATTACAACCCAAAATGTCAAATTATTTAATTAGGTGCCAATCAATACCAAATTAATTCATACTTAGGACACTTTTATAGAATAATCAATATACGACTAGAATAGATGAACTTGCAACACAAATCCTAAAAAAAATATTTTAAAAAGGAATTTCATCATGAAAAAAAATCCGATAACATCCCCTATGATGTATTACAACCCAAAAGATCAAATTATTTAATTATGTCTTATTTAATACCAAATTTATTCACAATCACATTCGTCAGAAACAAAACAAATTTCAATAATATATCAAAATGAATTTATTTAACAAAAATAGAAGCATGATAAAATAAAAAATAAAAAATAAAATTATATAATACATTAAATATGTCTTTATGATAGAAAAAATGACAACATGTTAAATTATATAAAGAGCATATTTAAATTAAGCCAAATAGTCCCTAACTATAGAATAGGTTCAATATAGTAGGTATAGAAAGACAATTTTTTTTCTTCCACTTAAGGAAATGATTTTCAACAAAACAAGATTCTAAAATTAACTTTGAGAAGTGTAGATTAAGAAGAAAAAATGCCAAATAAAATTAAAGAACCTAAAAAATAATTTCATTATGCAAAATCAATTAGGGTATGTAGAAAATGGTCGAAATTGGACTTGTATAAAAACTTATTTAAATCTCACAATTGAAAAAATGGACCCAAATTAAATTTATTTGACAAGTTTAGGAAAGTAGAAACATCATGAAAATATCAAAATATTTTATAAAAACTCCTAATGTCTTTATTTCGATTTTTCATCACAAAAGTCAGTGAGTCAAGCAAACTAGGAAAACTAAGAAAAATAATGAGTAAAATAAATCCTAAGCATTAATAATCAATCATCTTCAACAATCATCCAACCAATGAATGCCAACAATTTGTGTAACCTATGCATCCACACCAACCAAAGATACTTCTCATAACTAGACAAGATGGATGGAAAAAAGAGAGATAAAAAGATGATCATAATCAAGATAAACAGAAAATGAAAGAGAACATACCTCTCTTCCAAAAAAAAAATGAAAATTTGCTTATCCTTCTTACTTTCCTATGTCATGTTTCACATTCTTACCTCTCAAGACTTCAACTTTTTCTTTCAAGACTTCACATTTTCTCTCAAGACTTCATTTTTTTTAAGACTTCACTTTTTTTCCCTCAAGACTTCATATTTTCTTCTCTCTCAATTAGTGTCAATCATGTTCTCCCTTTTCAGTGGTGTCTATGGTAGTCATGCCCTCCCAAAAAAAAAAAAAAAAATCCTCTCTTCCTCAAAATTCCAAAACCACGAAATAAAGATATCTCTTCTATCTCTCTATGGCAACCACAAATCTTCCTCAAAAAGAGTCCTATCCTCCTCAAAAAATCTCTAAGTCATGCACCCCAATCTTATTAGCAACCATGTCTATATCTAAGAATCCTCTTTAATCTCAAAAAAATTTCTTATGTTGTGTATCTCCAAATTCTCAATGATCCCTATGTGTGAATCCTTTTGAGACAAAAGTCAATATCATGAGTCTTTCTTTCTAAAGAGAAAGTCATTTCCTATCTCTGACTCTCCAAAACCATGTACACCTACCTTTCAATCTCAATATGGCATGAATCCTCTCTCAAATCTCTTTTTTCTCTCTGGCTTCAATTTTTAGTTATTTTTTATATATTTAGTGGCAATCATATTCTTCCAATTTTCCTATCCAAGTCATGTGTATCAAAGAACCTTACCTTTCCAAATCTTCTCTCATTCTCCAAGATGTGTATACCAAAGAATCCTACATTTCCAAATCTCCCATCAATCTCCAAGTTGTGTATAGCCTAAAGAGATTGTTAACATTTTTTTTTCTATAATGTGTGGTCATTCAGAATTATATTTGTGAAATTGATTTATATATATTATTTAAGAGTATCAATTGATATATAGGTGAATCAATTGATTGGGCATCCAAGAGTCTTGTGTATAAAAGGCTAAAATTATAAATGGGAAGTTAGAGTTTTCATTTATATGAATATGGTGTTATAACTTTTGCAACCTCATCATTATGTGATTTAATTTGTACGTAAAGTTGATGAGGTTCCATGAAACATAATTTAAACTTAAGATATGTCATTTTTGAGAAATTGCTATGGTCATATTATATTTTAATCTATTACAAATATAATTATGTAGGCCAAGTAAGAGATTGTAATTAGTATTTATATATATATATATATATATATATATATATATATCAGAGCCATCGGGAGGGGAAGTTGGGTCTTGTTTTGGGTGTTTTTGGCCTATCCTGGGATAGGTAGTAGTGTGCCTAGGAGCGCGAGCCCTGCCGGTTGAGCCGTTGTTAGCCGTGGATAGGCGTTTGTTAGGCTGTAAGAGGGTTGGGGTGACGTCTCATAAGGTTTGTCAATCTGCTATTAGGCTCTAGTTCAAAACCCTAAAATAAGTTCAATTTTTAGAACCATGTCTAGGAGATCCAGTGATTCTCAAGATACTGTTGTAAACAGTGAAGAGATCAATTATCCTAAGATCCAAAATGATTTAGATGATTGGAAGTTACCCAAGGTGTCTAATCAAGAAATTTATAAGAAATGAACCTTTAAGTTCCTCACAGATTATACCATCAAGACCTCTGAAATGTCAGTCAACTTAGAACAAGACGATCAAGTCATAAGACTTCTAGATAACAGATCCGTTGAAAAGCATAAGAAAGATGGCTATAATTTCATACACTTTGGTATGATTCAAGTAGCAGCTAAGCCTTTGACAAGATTAGGTTTAAACACCTCTATTGTCATGTGTTTAAGGGATAATAGGCATCTCGAATATCGAGATTCTATTATAGGCGCAGTCCAAGCTGGACTAAATGATGGCCCAGTTTATTTCCAGTGCTATCCTAACTTCACAGTTAGAATAAGGGATGCAGACATCTTAGATTCCGTTGTCCTGCATATTAAGACCCATGGCTTTAAGATCAAACCAGGAAACAATCCTGTTTCAATCATAACCAGGTTTGCCTATAAGAGCATGAACACAAACGTTGGATCTGGGGATCTTTGCACCAGTCCTAAAGGTGAGACCACTTACTTTCACTCAGATATGCTAGATAAGTTAGATTTCATCATCCCCAAGAAGATCTTGTGGAAAAATGTTGATTTTCCTGAAAATTGGCATTTTGCTAATGCTGTTCCAGCCATTGTACAACGTTCTGAAAGTATTGAACAAATTGTTCAATATCCAGATGGAGGAGGAGAACTAGTTTTCTCCAAATCTTTCAGACATTCTAGCAGCCCTAGAGTTTCTGTTTATGAACCCTCTAGAGCTTCAAGCTCTTCCATCCCAGTTAGAACCACTAGGGAAGAAGAAGGATCCAGCTCAGGAAATCCTAAGAACATTAAGCTAACAGGTGTTAGAAGTCACACCAATGTGGCTAGACCATTTTACTCTGAGGAAAATGAGTCTACTCAGGAATCCTAACAGGATGAGTCCCCTGTTATGTCTCCTACCTAATCCCAGATGATTAACACAGTAAGCTTAAGTGATGAGGACTTTGAGATCAACAAGGATCTCTTAAGAAAGGACTTCTATTCTGAAGTCAATAAGCAAAGAAATGATTGGTTCTTTAGCACTATCCCTAAAGTCATTAGAGCCATTCACCAAGAAGAATTCTATGCCTACTTAGGACAAGAAAAGAAAAATATTAAGTTTTGGATTTGGTTTGAACTCTTCAAACAAGAGGATTATCCAGATTATCCTTATAAGCGTGTTAATAACACTAAGAGCACTGATAAAATTAAGTCCTTTGAATTTTCTAAGGAATTCCAAGAAAATCCCCAAATCAACCAGGCTTTTGTTGATAGGATTAATCAAAAGATTAAGGATAATCTTGTTGCCCCTTTGACTATTCAGCCTCATAAGAGAATCAATATGGTTAAAGGTGATATTAGTTCAGAAGAAGAAGCTGATGAACTAATTAAGATGTTTGAGGAACCCCATAATCAAATTATTTCAAAAGATATTAACAACTTAGAAGCCTTTAAGACTAGGAATTACTATCCTAGACCTACTTTTCCTGACATGCAGTTTGAGGAAAGAAATCAGTATACTCAAGCCTCATACACCAGTGGTACTATCTATGAATGGAACATAGACAGTATGACCGAGTATAACATATTCACTAAGCTTCAAGAAATGACCATGGTAAGTACAGCCTATAAATTAAACAATAGACTGCCAGATCATGCTGTAGCTCAGACCATTGTTGCTGGTTTACAGGTCAGCTTAAGGGTTGGTGGGATAATTATCTCACTTTTGATGATAGAAATAGTATCCTTAAAGCCTATAGGATTAATGAGAATAGTGAAGTTGTTAAGGATGAAGATGGCCAAGATATAGAGGATGCAGTGGCTACTCTAATCTACTCAATATCCAAGCACTTCATTGGAGATCCTGCAAAAATTAAAGATAAAACTGCAGATCTCTTAACCAACCTTAAGTGTCCCAAGCTTCATGATTTTAGGTGGTATAAGGAAATCTTCCTAACCAAAGTCATGCTAAGGTCATATTGTAACCAGTCTTTTTGGAAAGAAAAATTCATCTCAGGATTACCCAAGCTTTTCTCTGAGAGAATTAGGATCAAGATAAGGGAACAGTATAATGGTCAAATCCCTTATGATAAGCTAACCTATGGTGAGATTATAAGCATTGTCACAGCTGAAGGGATTAAGCTGTGCAATGACTTCAAGCTTAAGCAACAAATGAAGAATGAACAAAAAATCTACAGGAATGAATTTGGATCATTCTGTAGCCAGTTTGGTTTTAGCCAAAAAGAAACTATGCCTCCCTCTAAGCAAAAACCAAGTAGGAAGCCTAGCAAAGATAAGTTTTATCACAGTAAGAGAGGTACCCATGACAACTATAGGATGAATAATACTAAGCAGTCAAGACACTTCCAAAGAAGGGTCAACAAAGATACCCAGAAAAAGGTAGAAACTCCTTTAGATGTCAAGCCAATTATCTATTTTAAATGTGGTAAAGTTGGCCATTATAAAAAAGATTGTAGAGTTAAGCAAAAGATTAATAACTTAAGTGTCTCAGATGACCTAAAAAATATGCTTTGTAAAGTAATGTTAAACTCCACAGATTCTGAATCAAGGACTGATTCAGATAATGAAGATGACATTAATCAACTTGACAGTAGTGGTGAAGTTTCTAGCCAATCTTCTAGTGACCAGGCAGAATGTATTAAGGGTAATTGTAATTGTCGTCCTAAAACTATAAATGTCATAAGCCAAGATCGGGAATTTATCCTAGATACTTTAAGAAAGGTTGAAGATGAAAAGACTAAGCAAAATCTTTATGAAGTTTTTAACAAATCTGTTGTTAAGGTAGAAGCCAAGAAGACTGTTAATCCTTATAACCTTAATGATATCTTAAACAGGTTTGACTAACAGTCTCCCAAGGAAGTCAGCATTAAGGAACTTCATGAAGAAGTTAAGCAGTATAAAAATGAGATTAAGGAGCTAAAACAATTCATAAGTTTAGGTCTCTCTGATCTCCAAGAACAAATCAATAGAATTGCCAACCAAGGAAACCTTATGGATATTCCAGAATCTTCTCATATTAATGATAATGAGACAGATACTTTTTTGAATACTGTGAGTAGGGTTATCTTCCAAAGGTGGGGAAGTCTCCCTTAATATAGTAGTCAAAGATAAATTTGTCTTTGATATTATTGCTTTGATTGATTCAGGAGCAGCTAAAAATTGCCTTCAAGAAGGTCTTGTACCTATTCCTTTATGCGAAGAGACTAGTTTGTCTCTATTTGGAGCCAATGGCAAAAGACTTGCCATTAAGTATAAATTAACAGATGTTCATATCCGTAACCATGACATCTGTATTAAGCAAACTTTTATCCTTGTTAAGGATCTTAAGGAAAAAAACCCTCTTAGGAATACCCTTCTTAAGCTCTATTTATCCCTTGTGGGTAGATAACCAAGGCATAAGAACAAAGCTTTTTGATAAGGAAATTCTTTTTGAATTTGCTAATCCTGTTGAAAACATCACTCCTTGTGATCAAGAAATTAATCTTGTTAGAATTGATGATCCACCTAAGATCTTAGGTACCCAATTCATTCATAATCTCATTATAAATGATATTTTAAGCATTCCTTTATGCATTTCAAAATTTCAAACTGATATTTTGAATCAAGGAATTTTAAAAGTTATTTTCACATCTGATAAAACAATTAAGTATATAGCTTTTAAGTATAATTTAACTGATTGGATTATTTTAAACCCTAATTTTCAAATTAAGTTTATTAAAGGAGAAAATTTCATTCCTAATCACTCAACTCGTGGAATTTGCAGGGTTCATGTGACCATGGCCCCTAAAAAGAATATCCAAGCTCTTAACCAGAAAACCCAATCCAGTCAAGCTCCTTCTCCCCATAAAATGCTATGGAGCCAACAAGTTGAAGAAGAAGAGGCAAGGCTTCATTCTTCTAACTCTATGCCTAACAAGATGATGACCTTGTACTATGATCATTCTGATCCATCTAATCCAGTCAAGGCCACCCAGTACCCAGCCATTTCAGGGTCTCAGACCTTCAAGCAAGTCATTAAGGCTAATCCCTCTCAAAAGGAATTAGCATCAAGCTCCTCTTTTTCAAACAAGCAAATTGTGGTGACTGCCAACCCCACACCTCTTTCAACAAAATCAAGATATTAGCAAAATGATTTAAATCAGTCTCTTTTAGTTATTGAAAGAGAATTTTTCTCTGAAAACCCCAGAGAGATTGCTGCAAAAGCTTTTCAAGAAAATTTTCATTATCCCTCTGGTGATATTTTAAAAACAAGAGAGTTTTATGAAGCAGTCCTTACAAAAACTGGCTCTATTAAAATTAAGCATAACGCTGACAAATTCAGCAATATGAGCTTGGCATTCTCCACATGCCATATCTATAAGATCCTTACCATCAAGCAATGGGGTGGAAATCCTAATCTTTCAATGGAATTTTCTGAACCATCTAAGCCAAGGTTTTTTAATTATTGGGATTATCAGAAAGCATGGTTTAATGCTTTTCTGATCCAGAATAAGGATTTCCATCATTCATGGATGTTCTATTTTCCATCTAAGAATCAGCTTTCATCTTTCCCATTTTGGTTCTATAGTTGGTGGACTTATTATGGTCCGACTATTAAGATTCTTCTTAAGCCCATCCTAGATGGCTTTGAGCTATTCAGAAGTTTTTTTGATATTCCCAGAGAACTTTCAGTTTTTCCCCCTTTACTATTCTTTTTCAGCAATTTTGGCCTTGCTTGGATAGTCTAGTGGGACTATATTATCATTACAGACGAATCAGCAGCCTTTCCATCTCTGGAAAGGACTTTTAAAACTAAATGGTGGGATGCCTTGAAAAATGATGCATCTGTTGATGCAGTCAAGCAGTATTTCCTCAAGAACCCCACACAAGTCTCAGCCAGTGATGACATGTCTCAGTTTCTCCTCAAAAAGCAACAGTTACAAGCCATGCTCGCAGCAGCTAAGACCCCTCAAGATTTCCAGAAAATCCTTGAAGAAGGAAGCTCAAGCTTCTCCCAAGAAAATTCTTATGCAGAGTCTGATGATTCAAGAAGCTACCTTCCAGACAATGGTGATGACTGTGAAGGAATCCTTCATCCAATAAGAAGATCTAAGTAATCATCAGCCTTATGTCTTCCATCAAGAATATTTCAAGCTTTGTAGTTTCTGCACCAAAAACAGCAAGCATGTGTCTACACAATCTAAAAAAGCCTGTCAGAAGTCTTTTCAGCCGAAAGCAAGATTCCGGGTCAAATGTCAAAAATCAAAAGTACTGTTCACTTTCACTATTCAAGCACTATCAAGCACGGGTCTACTGTTCATGGTTACTATTCAAGATTCCTTTTTTGCCTATTTAAGGAAGCTCGGTCCTCATTTGTAAGCACGCTCCATTTACACTTAATTTTCTCTCCAGAGCTTAAGCTCTCCCTTCTCTCTTCTTTCTCTCTCATCATGTAAACTCTCAAGCTTTCAAGCTTTCTTCAAGCTTTCCTACCCTTGTCCATTGTAAGATATTTCTCCTTATGTATAATATAAGTATGTTTTGATTACCTCCTATATGGATGGTTTTTAATTAAGTTTTATTTTCATTTCATTTTATGTTCTTATACCTCATACATGGATGATTTTAATTAAGCTTTGATTTTAATTTTATGTTTTCATTTTGTACCGCCTACATGGTCGGTTTTAAGCTTATCATGAACTAACAAGTTTTTTGGTTCCTTCTCTTTAAATTTCTTGTTGGATATCTTGTTTGATTTCTAACCCTCTTCTTTGTTTTGAATCATGGCATAATTCCTGTTTTCATTGCATATGACCTTGTCCTGGGTGTCTATGGTATCAGAGCCAGGTTTCGATCCTGGGACCTGTGGGTGTCTATGGTATCGGAGCCATCGGGATGGGAAGTTGGGTCTTGTTTTAGGTGTTTTTTGGCCTATCCTAGGATAGGTAGCAGTGTGCCTAGGAGCGCGAGCCCTACCGGTTGAGCCGTTGTTAGCCGTGGATAGGCGTTTGTTAGGCTGTAAGATGGTTGGGGTGACGTCTCATAAGGTTTGTCAATCTGCTATTAGGCTCTAGTTCAAAACCCTAAAATGAGTTCAATTTTCAGAACCATGTCTAGGAGATCCAGTGATTCTCAAGATACTGTTGTAAACAGTGAAGAGATCAATTATCCTAAGATCCAAAATGATTTAGATGATTGGAAGTTACCCAAGGTGTCTAATCAAGAAATTTATAAGAAAGGAACCTTTAAGTTCTTCACAGATTATACCATAAAGACCTCTGAAATGTCAGTCAGCTTAGAACAAGACGATCAAGTCATAAGACTTCTAGATAACAGATCCGTTGAAAAGCATAAGAAAGATGGCTATAATTTCATACACTTTGGTATGATTCAAGTAGCAGCTAAGCCTTTGACAAGATTAGGTTTAAACACCTCTATTGTCATGTGTTTAAGGGATAATAGGCATCTCGAATATCGAGATTCTATTATAGGCGCAATCCAAGCTGGACTAAATGATGGCCCAGTTTATTTCCAGTGTTATCCTAACTTCACAGTTAGAATAAAGGATGCAGACATCTTAGATTCCGTTGTCCTGCATATTAAGACCCATGGCTTTAAGATCAAACCAGGAAACAGTCCTGTTTCAATCATAACCAGGTTTGCCTATAAGAGCATGAACACAAGCATTGGATCTGGGGCTCTTTGCACCAGTCCTAAAGGTGAGACCACTTACTTTCACTCAGATATGCTAGATAAGTCAGATTTCATCATCCCCAAGAAGATCTTGTGGAAAGATGTTGATTTTCCTGAAAATTGGCATTTTGTTAATGTTGTTCCAGCCATTGTACAACGTTCTGAAAGTATTGAACAAATTGTTCAATATCCAAATGGAGGAGGAGAACTAGTTTTCTCCAAATCTTTCAGACATTCTAGCAGCCCTAGAGTTTCTGTTTATGAACCCTCTAGAGCTTCAAGCTCTTCCATCCCAGTTAGAACCCCTAGGGAAGAAGAAGGATCCAGCTCAAGAAATCCTAAGAACATTAAGCTAACAGGTGTTAGAAGTCACACCAATGTGGCTAGACCATTTTACTTTGAGGAAAATGAGTCTACTCAGGAATCCCAACAGGATGAGTCCCCTATTATGTCTCCTACCTATTCCCAGATGATTAACACAGTAAGCCTAAGTGATGAGGACTTTGAGATCAACAAGGATCTCTTAAGAAAGGACTTCTATTCTGAAGTCAATAAGCAAAGAAATGATTGGTTCTTTAGCACTGTCCCTAAGGTCATTAGAACTATTTACCAAGAAGAGTTCTATGCCTACTTAAGACAAGAAAAGAAAAATATTAAGTTTTGGATTTGGTTTGAACTCTTCAAACAAGAGGAATATCCAGATTATCCTTGTAAGCGTATTAACAACACCTCTACAAAAGCTAAGATATGGAAAACCAGTGACAACATTGTTATAGAATCCATTCATCCTCCTGAAGCTAAGATAGAAAAGAATATTAATGGAACCATAGTCACAGCTTCACCTTTTAAGACTAAGCCAGAGGATAAAGGAACTGCTAGTGCAACCGATATTAGAAGGATTATGGAACAAATCAATTATACTAATATGTTTCTCATAACCCTTGGAAATCAAGTCAACAGAGTTGAGGAGATTATTGAAACTCAAGATCACCTTAAGAAGCCTTTTGTTAAGAATGATAATAAGCCTTTGTTTAAGCCTTTTGAATTATCTAAGAAATTCCAGGAAAATCCTCAAATTGATCAAGCTTTCATTGATAGAATAAGCCAAAAGGTTAAAGATAATCTTGTTATCCCTGAAACACCTCAAACTTTTGCTATCCATGAAACACCTCTACCTTCCCATAGGAGAATCCTTTTGGTTAAAAGGAATATTAGTCCAAAAGCAAAGGATAATGGACTAATTAGGATAACCAGAGAACCTTCTATCCAAAACCCTTTTAAGGATCATAGTGATAAACAAGAGATTATCCTTAATACCCTGACTATTAAAGATCTTCATGAAGAAATAGGGCAGTATAGGAAGGATATTAAGAACCTAAGACAACCTACAAGCACAGAATCCCCTATCCCTCATGATTATATCAATAGGGTAGGTTTTTACCACAGTAGTCCTAAAAAGGAAGACTTTGAAGAAGTTCTTGAATCTTCACAAGACAATAGTGATAAGATAAATGTATACTTAAATACTATTAGTAAAGTTATCTTCCAAAGGTGGGAAGTCTCCCTTACTATAGTAATTAAGAATAAATTTATCCTTGATATTATTGCTTTAATTGATTCAGGTGCAGCTTTGAATTGTTTACAAGAAGGTCTTGTACCTACCCAACTTTATGAGAAAACCAGGCAAGCCCTTTTTGGTGCTAATGGTAAAAAGCTTATTATCAAGTACAAGCTATCGAATGCCCATATTTGTAACCAAGGCATTTGCATTAAGCAAACCTTCATTCTTGTTAAAGATCTCAAGGAGAAAGCTCTCCTTGGAGTCCCTTTCTTAAGCTCCATCTTTCCCATGTGGGTAGATGATCAAGGTATAAGAACTAAGCTTTTAGATAAGGAAATTCTGTTTGAATTTGCCAATCCACCTAGATAAAGAAGTATAAACACCATAAAAGATCAGGTGATTAAGGCTAAGCAAAATCATATTAATCTCTTAAAGCAAGAGATTGCTTTGGTTAGAATAGAAGATCAATTGAAGGTTAAGAAAACTCAAGATACCATAGAAAATTTTAAGAATAAAATTATTAGGGAAGTGTGTTCTAACATTCCTAATGCTTTTTGGCACAGGAAGCAGCATGAGGTAGAATTACCTTATGAACCTGATTTTAGTGAGAAAAATATTCCCACTAAAGCAAGACCAATCCAAATGAACAAGGATTTGTTAAGCTATTGTGAAAAAGAAATCCAGGATCTCATAGATAAGAAGTTGATTAGGAAGTCTAAATCCCCTTGGAGTTGTTCAGCCTTTTTATGTTCAGAAACAAGCTGAACTTGAAAGAGGAACACCTAGACTAGTCATCAACTATAAGCCCCTCAATGATGTTTGAAGATGGATCAAGTATCCTATCCAAATAAAAAAGACCTCCTTCAAAAATTAGTAAAGTCCAAAGTTTTCTCTAAGTTTGACATGAAATCAAGATTTTGGCAAATCCAGATTACGGAAAAAGATAGGTACAAAACAGCCTTTGTGGTCCCATTTGGTCATTATGAGTGGAATGTAATGCCCTTTGGCCTTAAGAATGCACCTTCTGAGTTTCAAAACATAATGAATGAAATCTTTAACCAGTTTTCTGATTTCATTATTGTTTACATTGATGATGTTTTGATTTACTCAGACTCTATTGAGCAACATTGGAAACATCTCAATAAGTTTGTTGAGACTGTTAAGAGCAATGGTTTAAGCTTGTCAACCACTAAGATTAACCTCTTTCAAACTAAAGTAAGATTCCTAGGTCATCATATTCACCAAGGAACATTCACCCCCATTCAAAGATCAATTGAGTTTGCTGATAAGTTCCCTGATGAGATTAAGGATAAGAAACAATTGCAACGTTTCTTAGGAAGCCTTAATTATGTGTCAGATTTCATACAAGATTTAAGCCAATTATGTGCCCCTTTAAGACAAAGACTTAAGAAAAATCCAGTTCCTTGGAATGAGGATCATACCAAGATTGTTAAAATAGTAAAGTCTAGAGTCAAAACCTTACCATGTCTCACCTTAGCTGATCATAAAGCCTTTAAGATTGTTGAGATTGATGCTTCTGACATAGGTTTTGGTGGAATTCTTAAGCAAAGAAGTAATAATCAAGAATTGTTGGTTAGATTTACTTCTGGAACTTGGAACCATGCCCAACTCAACTACAGCACCATCAAAAAGGAAATTTTAAGCATCATTTTATGCATTTCAAAATTTCAAGACGATCTTTTGAATCAGGAATTTTTATTAAAGAGTAGATTGCAATCTGCAAAATCAGTTTACAAAAAGGATGTTAAAAATATAGCTTCTAAACATATTTTTGCTAGATGGCAAGCTATTTTAAGCAATTTTGATTTTCAAATTGAGTATATTAAAGGAGAAAATAACTCAATCCCTGATTTCCTAACTCGTGAATTTTTGCAGGATTCACAAGATCATGGCTCCCAAAATAGAAAAGCAATCCTTTAAGAAATCATCATCTTACATGAAACCTCATTCAGTCTTATCAGAAAAATTCAAACCTTTGTATTATGATTTTGCTTCGGGATCTCAGGAATCTACTTCTGATCCTAATCCTCCAGTTCTTAAGCACCATTCCTCCCCTATTGTGGAAGAAGGAAATATTTCTGGTTCTCTACCTTTGGTGGAAGAACCCATCTCCTTAGACTTCTCTACTTTTGATACTAACCCCTTATCTGTTCATAAGAGTATTTGTGATTTGCAGGCTAGGTGCAGGACTCTTGAAAAAATGCTAGAAATAGCTAATTTTCCCAAAGAAGATATAAGCCAAGCCCCTTTTTTTCCCACTGGAAATTGGTGAGAAAAAACCATTCACCCCACTGGTGAATGAGAAATTAAGTAAGGATGAGCAGGAGTGCATTATCTTTAGAATGTTTCACCGAAGAAATGAGATCCTGTCCACTCTTAAGCCAGATGATATTTATCAGCTAATTTGTGAAAAAGCCAAGTCCAGTGCAGAAGAAAAGCAAGTTTTTATTTCGGCTTATCTTCAGGATCTGCACATTTATCTCTCAGCCATTCCTGGTCTCAGTGTTCCAGGATTAAATTTAACCAAGGAAATGGAATTTGATGGCTCAAAACTTTGCAGAAATTGTACTGAACCGCTTCTTCATCAACATGACAACAAGCCAATTTGCAACTGCAATAGAAATTTCACTATCAGCAGAGCCTGCATTGATCTACAGTATTACCAGCCTATTAACCTTGCTTTCAAAGGAGAAGTTTTAATCCTAACTCCTGAAAAGCTTCTTGATTATGGATTGGTTTACCAACTTATCTGTTTTGATCCAAGTCAAGCTAGCAATTTTGGCAGAAAGGTTAACCTAAGCTTAACCCAAGGTTTTAAGTTAAACAAGAAGTTTGCTGACGCCATTTTTATTAGCAAAGCTCCTTAATGGATTTCTAGAGGCAAAATTCTTCCAGCTCAACACTATGTTAATCTTCATTACCAGAATAGAAGACCTACTCTTCTGTCCAGTCCCTTAATTCAAACTGATATTTGCGCAGAGCCAATTATTAAGCAAATCAAGCATTGGAGAGCCAGAGTCATCAGCAGAGACTTTGAAGCCTACCCAAAAAACATGGGGCATCTCATTGTTGCAGATTCCCTACATCAGATATTTTGCAGTAAAAAGATTGACCCTCTACCATTCAAATCCAATATTCAAGATACTCAGCTCCTAATGGATTACCGCTCAGAATATATTCCTCCCTGATTAATTGATCAGCAGTCATTTCAGCCGAAAGCAAGATTCCGGGTCAAAAGTGCTACAGTTCACTTTTACTATTCAAGTACTATTCAAGCACGGGTCTACTGTTCATGGTTACTATTCAAGATTCTTTTTTTGCCTATTTAAGGAGGCTCGGTCCTCATTTGTAAGCACGCTCCATTTACGCTTAAATTTTCTCTCCAGAGCTTATGCTCTCCCTTCTCTCTTCTTTCTCTCTCATCATGTAAACTCTCAAGCTTTCCTACCCTTGTCCATTGTAAAATATTTCTCCTTATGTATAATATAAGTATGTTTTGATTACCTCCTATATGGATGGTTTTTAATTAAGTTTTATTTTCATTTCATTTTATGTTCTTATACCTCCTACATGGATGGTTTTAATTAAGCTTTGATTTTAATTTTATGTTTTCATTTTGTACCGCCTACATGGTCGGTTTTAAGCTTATCATGAACTACAAGTTTTTTGGTTCCTTCTCTTTAAATTTCTTGTTGGATATCTTGTTTGATTTCTAACCCTCTTCTTTGTTTTGAATCATGGCATAATTCCTGTTTTCATTGCATATGACCTTGTCCTGGGTGTATACATATATATATATATATATATATATATATTAATCATATATATATTTGTGTAATGGATTGATATATATGATTAAAGAGTATCAATTGATAAGTAGGTGAATTAATTTATTGGACATTTAAGAGTCTTGTAAATAGAAGAGTAAAATTATAAATGGGAAGTTAAAAAATTTTCATCTATATGAATATGATGTTACAACTTTTGTAGCCCTATCATTATGTGATTTAATTTTCATATAAAGTTTAAGCAATGGAAGAAGATGAAAGAATGTAACTTATGTAATTACATGAAAGCATTCACATTGATAACCCACCATTATCCATTAATTTTTGCATAATGTTTGTAAATAAATAGTATAACTCTCATATAATCCTTAATTGGAACACTAAGAGTTAAATTATTATTTTTTTATAAGGTTAAGGTCCCAAGCTACACTCTCATTCTTATGTTTTTAGTTTTTTTTCTTATAACAACGTCATACACCACACAAGTGACCCATCCACTATATGAGAGTAGTGTATTAAAGACCTTGACCTAATAATTCATAAGGTGACTTAGGCTTACATCAGAAGTACTATCAGTATTATGGATCAAGGCAAGAATATAATCATTATTTTTTCCTCTTTTATTCGTTACATCTATCATGCTTTATGCATCCAAATTCATTTTTGAAAATAATTATTTTTGCATAAAGTGTAGTTAACAATTTGATGTTAGAGAGTTTTGTAATATTAATAGAACCAAAAAACTAGAGTTGTATGTAATAGTTGTGCTTGTATATAATAATTTAAATGGCATGTATAGGACTTTAACAAAATAAATAAGGTGTATATTTGATATTATAGGTTGAGATGGTTTGATGTTGTTTAAGTTTTTCTATCAGTTGATTATTGGATAGTTTCATGATTTTTCATTTTTGTAGAAAATTTCTCACGTGTTTATGGTTCTTTAATGGAGAGAAAAGATAACTTATTGTTAGAAAATTGGGTTAGTCTAACCTAAGATAATCACCTTAGGGGTAGGTGAATAGAGTGATGGTCTCTTTTTGCAAATTTAAATTATGTGAATGCAAGAGACAATTATATGTAAATATATAATAAAACAATATAAAGATAACATATAAAGTCAAAGAGTAGGGAAAAGAGAATGCAAACACAAGATTTTTATCGTGGTTCGACGCAACCCGACCTATTTCCACTCTCATCTAGCTTCAATCCCAAGCTTGAGGTTCTACTAATTCAATGCTTCCAAACCAGGCCTTCAAGCAATACGATTGGATTATGGTTCCAATCCACTCTTTTGGACTTTAGGCTCCAAGCACCATTTGCAATCTTTAAGAGATACCTCACTCTTGAGAATCCCTAAGTGATACCTCACACTTAGACTTTTCTTCTCAAAGATTCATAAATGATGATAAGAAATATTCTCACAAAATCCTAGTATAAAACTTTAGGCTCAAATGTACAAGAAAACTAGGATTGAAATGTGCACTAATGATATGCAATTTTAGAACAATGGTGCACTAAAAAACACTCTGCCAAGGCTCAAATATATTGAAGAAAGGATTAGGAAAGTTAAGCTTTAGAAACAATGAAGATTAAAGCTTTTTTATAAAGGAAATATGCTAAACTCGTCATTGAGGATTCATCTGGTCGAGCTTCGGTTCGACCGGTACACTAGCTATTAGTATTTAATGCATGATAGGTGACTGTTGGATCTCAACCGCCCGTCGATCTGTTGAACAAGCATTTTGGAAGAAAAAGAAGGTTTTTGCACCACTCGACCGTTTGAGCTAAACTAGTCAACCGATTCCTCATTTGGTTCAATCGGTTGAGTCATTTTTGGCTCAACAACCATATTTTTCAACTTAAAACCTTTTAAACAAGTTTGGAAAGCATTTAATACAAGGTTTTAGTTGAAAACATGAAATCATCCAATTTTAAAGGATTTAAAACAAAATTTACTTTTGGATGATTTTGGTGCATAAATTAATAATGTAATGCATGAAAGACCTAGTGCACCAACAACCTTCTAAAGAGATCCTATAAAACTTAGGTCTTGAAAAACACTTTTCTTTGAGGTCTTCTTCTTCTTATTGATTTTCCTTTGGCTTGATTTTGTCTTTGTGATTTCCACTTTGAAAACATTTTTTTCTAGTCACACTTGAAAGATAATCATTAATTTCAAATCTTATTTTGTCATCATCAAAATTGAGATTAACCAAACCTTGGTTTCACACTTATAGAACTTGGTCAAATACTGAAAAATATTGAATTTAAAATAAGGGAAGAAAAATTGTGTAGGTGGCTTGTGTTATTGGTGCCCAAACCTAAGATAAAAGATGACAAGGTGCATAGCTAGAGGTGTACAAAGTGTTTTAAACTAGAGAGATGAGTAGTTATGGTGCACAAGTTAAGTTAAAGTAGAAGAGGTGCACAATTTATAATCCACATAAAGGTGTAAGTCAAGATGTGCAGAACTGGAAAGGTGCACAATTAGAGTTGGAAGTGCACAAAATGATTAAAATACGAAGGTGTGCAATTTGAGTGGTTCACAAGTTAGGTATGGCACAATTAGCTCTACACGATTTTACTCTCAACACTATATTTAAGTAAATGTAATATTTTATTATTTAATAATTTATATCTTAATTTACTTTAAGCTGACAATGTAAATAATAAAATATCTAACACTATAACAAAAAAAAAATACTTTTTGAACTTAATTGTAGGTAAATAAAAATCTAAATTTCCAATGTTAGTTAACATTGATAGTTTTTACTGATTTTTATTATAAAAAAAAAAAAAGTTTGCCCAAAAGAAATTATCAAGGATAAAAAAAAAATTAAAAATATTTTAAGTATCACCATATCACCAACATGAAAACAATAATATCCATCATTTTTTATTTTAAATTTTGAAACTTTTAAAAAGAACATATTTTCATATTTAATAGAATTTCGAAAACATGTAGGACATATTTTAAAAATCTTTGTTGGATCATGTTATCTAAATTTTTAAAAGAAATAAATTTTTGAATTTGGAAAGTGTAAAATGTTGTGTTATTTCCATTATTTAAAAACATGTATTTAGTTTTAAAAAAAAAACTAGTTGTTATTTGAACAATTAAAATTTCTAAATATAAAAATAAATTATTAACATACTATATTATAAACATTATATAATTATCCTTTAATTCATATTTTTAATTTTATAATTATAGATTAACCTCTTTATATTAAAATTAAACCATAGTTTTATGATTCTGGGTGTGATATATGAAATATATCATGACTTGGTCATATAATTGACGTATTTGATTTTATGTCAATTTTCTTTAAGGAATGTTTTACATGTTTGAAAAAAAAAATTGAGTTAAATAACATATATTATTAATATTAAATTTTACAACATATGGTGTTTTTATCAACGCCATAAATTTATTATTTTATCATTAAAGAATAATTTTGAGAATTCATTAGGTTCATATGTTATTTTAAATATATTTTTTTTATTTTTTTTATTATTTTTGGATAGATTCATGGTGTTTCAATTAAAAGTTTTAAGGTATGGACAAATTGCAAGATGTTTTAAATCATGACACATCTCCTTAAAATTTTCATCTATGAATCAATTTTTTATATTAAATTAAATCATAAAAATGCATGAATAAATATTATTAATGCATTATTACAATTAGTTTGATTATGAAATAGATTTGAATTATTTCTTAAATAAATTGCTCTACACTTACAAAATCAAATGTGTAATAGGGTTAAGTGATATATAACTTTAAATTCTTTTTTGGGTTTAATACATTTTAACCCCCCCCCCCCCCCCCCCCCCCCCACAACCTTAGCATGTTTTGCACATTGCCTCATCGAGTTCAAAATCAAGCAATGTATCCTTCAACTTTTATAATTGTATGCAATGTGCATTTTTTAAGAGACGCCGTTAATTTTTTAATAGAAATGTATGTGTTTTCCATGTGATCGAAGACAAAATAGTCAATTTTTTTTGTTTATTACATTTTACCCCCCAACATATAATATGTTTTGCACATTGACCCATTGAGTTTCAAAATCGAGTAATGTACCATTCATCCTCTATAATCGTATACAATGTGCATTTTTTGAGAGACGACGTTATATATATATATATATATATATATATATATATAGAAAGACATGTTTTTTTCACATGACTGGGGGCAAAAAGATCAATTTATAAAACCCTAACCAACCTTTTCTTCCTTCTTTCTATTTCCACTATGGTCAATGCTAGATAAGCATTTGGACATCTATTTTTCACCTATAAAAAGATACCCACAAAGGAAAAGTTTTGGTTTCCTAAGATTTTTGTCAAAAAAAAAATTGTAGAATTGTGTGATGTGGGTCTTCCAGATTCTTGATTTGGGATTTTTTCAAAAAGCTTGGTTTTTTTTTTTTTTTTTTTATCTTTGGTTGTGATCGGTAATCATACCAAATTGAAGTATTTTTTTTTCTCTTTTAATTCTATCTTTTAGAGGGTTTGGAGCTTTAATATTAAAGTTGAATTTTCAACTCCTTATAGTCATAAACTTGATTACGTTGAATTGTGGGAGTTGTCGGTTTGAATGGAATATGGGTTTTTGTTGTTTTCATCACATCCTTCCTCAAAGCCCATCTTTGAATACTTACCCTAGTTAGGTTTTAAGGCTAAAATTTCAAGAGATGTAGTCATCGATTAAGGGAGGAGAGAGAAAGAGTGAAAAAAAAAAGAAAAAAACAAAGGAAGAGGAAGGCAGACTGGTTAGGGTTTATAAATTAACCATTTTGCCCTCAATCACATAGAGACCACATGTCTTTCTATAAATAAATAAATACATATATATATATATATATATATATATATATATATATAATATATATATATATATATATATAACGTCTCTCAAAAAATGCACATTACATATGATTATAAAGGATGGAGGGTACATTGCTCGATTTTGAAACTCAATGAGGCAATGTGCAAAACATGTTATATGTTAAGGGGTAAAGTGTAATAAACCCAAAAAATTATTCATTTTACCCTTAATCACGTGGAGAACACATGTCTTTCTATTAAAAAAATTAACGTTGTCTCTCAAAAAATGCACATTGCATGCAATTATAAAGGTTGAGGGGGGTAAATTGCTCGATTTTGAATTCGATTGGGCAATATGTAAAACACACTATAGGTTGGGGGTAAGTGTATTAAACTCTTTTTTTTTACATATTTGTTTTTTATGTTATGTTATGTTATGTTATGTTACATATATATCTATATATATATATTGACTAGTATTTTTCTGTTGATTTTAACTCCCACTCTATAATAAGATTCTTCTAAGGTTTTTTATGGTATGCTTTATAAGGTGTCATTTTGATGAAACTCTTGTGTTATTAATTGTACAAACTTAATAAGAAATAATGTTAATACCATCTCAAGTAATGAAAACCTTATTAAAGAGTCCAAAAAAAGTCACACTATGTCATTAGTAGCATTTGATTTCATGTAAATAATGTTTTCAATGTTGCTAAATCTAGAATAATTCTTGTAAGATCAACTTGGCCCCCCGGGATAACAATGATCATTTAAGTCATTACAAAGTCACACAACCATACATTATAATTTGAATTTTTACCTAGTGACTATCCCATTTATATACCTAAAAGATAGTATGACATGTTATACAAATTATTATAAGATGATTATTTTTCCGCAAAGGGGAGGAAAGCTAGCTCTAAAAGAATGGTATGAAATTATTTGAAATGCATCGATATGGTTTTATCTTGATCATCGTACTAATCAATATGAACTAAAATTTCAAAAGATTATTCATTTGAAAATATGTACTAATTAATATGAATTAAAAGTTCAAAAGATTATTCTTTTTCAAAAATATACACATCAATTACTATTAGATGCATTCACTAACGCAAAGAAATTGATGATGTCATATATACAAACTATGAATACCCCAATATGAATTGATACTCCTAAAGGATACTTAACTGATATTCTAAAGAATGCCTGAAGCATGGTAAACCTACCTACTCAAAATATTCAATTCCTCGAAAAAGGAAAACACAAGGAAAAACATAAAAAATAAAAAATAAAAAAATGACACTCTTAATAAAGTGATATCTAAAAATAAGTTATTAAAAAGTGATTGATTGTTCCCAAGTAACCCCTGAAGAGGCACAAATCAAACAAATATATAACCCATGAAAAAATTGTATATTGAACAAGAAGCCACTAGCGAGATGCAAATTGAACGAATAACGTTAAAAAGGCATAAATACCTAAAAAGTTCTCTATTAGTTATGTACATAACATTAAAAGGATGATATCAAAATATGTTGTTATTACATATATTTATTTATTTTAGATGGTCATTGGCATCATAAAGAAATGATAAAGATTCCAAATCATGAATTATTAAGAATATTGACATAGAAATAAATGGATCAAAATGAAATATGCAATATAGACAAACCTAGACTAGTGATGAAAATGAGGAGAATATGACATGTAGTCTAAATGTTGGAAGAATGTCGAGCTTATTAAAATATAAATGAGTTTAAAGTTTAATGTCTAAAGATGTAAAAATTGTTGGATACCAATGAGATATTATACAAAAGTGTATTTAAAATGAACACCAGGTGCTTTAGTGGACTAGAGATGATGCCAAAATCTCTCTTGCAACCTAAGGATGAAAATCATGAAGGTATGAGAGTGTTGAGATGTAGGAGAGGCATTATAATCCTTTTCTCAAATTTGCATCAACCACTTAAAATAGTTTTTAGGCATAGTATTAATATAGGTATGAACCCTAGTAGATAGAGATTTCACGTTTCAAAAAAAAAAAACTAATTTTAAAACAAGGAAAGAATTAACATCACTAAAAAATTAGATTTATTTTTTAAAAAAAAACAACCTATCATTTGTCAACAAAAATGAATCAAAATAGCATTTTTCAAACTTCCTTAGATTCATTTGTGTCATTCTGATTGATCACACAATAATTTATAATATATACTAGAAAACTCCAAAACTAAGATAAAGAGAACAAAATTGTTAACTTAAATTAAGCAGCCTAAAACACTAAGGTCATGTTATGTTGACCAAATATAACATGGGATAGGATAAGAAGGAATATTATATCATATCTCATGTTCCTATGTTTAGACGGACATAAGATAGGATAAGTCGGGAGATATACACTACAAGAAAAGATAGATACAATGACATGGTTTTAGTTGAGGCCAACAAAATCCACTATCAAAGCAACATTATAGCTGGGGGGATAGGTGTTGCCACAAAATCTCTTATAGTTGGGAAAAAAAATAAGAGTTGCTATAAAAGCACTTATAGCTGATGGAAGAAATGGGTTGTTGATCTAGGAGCTATTGTAGTTGAGAGAAGGAATGGGTCACTACTATATATGGCCCAATAGAGCATGTACCCATATACCGACTATATTAACCATTGCCTTTCTCGCTCAGTTTGGACTGGTAAGAACCCACTAAGAACCATTTCCTCATTTTGGATCGCCAAGCACCCATTAGTGAGAATCTTCAAACAACATTTTTCTTTGATTCACTCTTCTGAGCCCATAATGTTGATAATCGTTGTTGGTGATTGTCATTGAACTCTGCTCCCAAATCCATTAAATCTTAGGAATTGAGTATCCGACTAGATTGCTAGTATGGGGCAAGGGAGTTCTAGGTTTATTCTTGTAACAATGAAAAATAAGGGAAATAGGGGTGGTGGAAGCCATATGTTAGGTTTTCAAGAGTTTCATTTCCATACCAAATTCATTGTCTGGGATGATCTAGAGTCTGTGTAGAGAAGAATCGTACTGGGAAGAAAACTTTTTCCCCTTGGTTGTCTTGAATTTCTATCCTCAAACGAGTTGTCATTTCCTTTCTCAATCATGTCATTTTTTTTCCTGGGACATTTATTTGCAACTCAATAATTGGAGGCTAATGAATTTGCTTTCTTTTTTCAGATCCTGAAGGAATATTAATTTTTTCTATGTTTTGTTGGCGATCAAACAGGAGGTTAGGTTTGCAATAATTAGAACAATATAATTACTAGAATTTTAAGCCTGATTAGATAATAGTTAGAGATGGCAATGGAGCGGGTTTTTTCGGGTACCCGTCCCGCCCCTAATGGGATGGAGTTCAATTTTAATAAACGGGTTCGGGATGGGTTTGGGATTTTTTTTAAAAACCCGAGCGCGTGTTCAAGTATTGCCCCTTCCCGCCATGCCCCGGTTAACTTTTTTTTGAATTTTAATTTTTTTATAAAAAAATTACTTTTAAAATTTTTAATTACATTAAAATAAATGTATTTTATAAACAATCAAATTATTATACTTTTATGACTTATTTTATTAAAAATATTTTATTATTATCTATATATTAAAAATAGTAAAATAAAAATTAAATTAAATTAATTATAAAATGGGATAGGGATGGGAATTGTTTTGAATAAACGGGACGGGGTTAGGATGGGGGCGACCCGTCCCGAACCAACCCCATTGCCATTCCTAATAATAGTGATGTAGTAAATATTGTTGAATTTGATTCATCATGTTGATTTGATCACATGGCTTTTTCCGATAAAACGTGTGAAAATGAAAGAAAATTTTTGAATCCAGGATTTCTTGTTGTTTCTCTTATAATTTCCTCTGCCATATAATTTTCTTACTAGATAAAGTGCAAGAAAATGGAACAATAATTTTTTGTTTTTAATCTAGGACTCATTTTCATTATTTGGGACCTAAGACCACTAAAGTTGCAATTTCTTAAGCTTTTTTAGACAAATCTATGAATTTAATTTTACTTTTATCTCTAATTTCATAAACTTTCTCAATGATCAGAGGGATTGACCTATGTTGTGGATTGGAAGAATATAATTACTTGGATTTTAGATTTTTGCTTTTATTGATGGGATGATAACTATGTGATTGATGCTATTGATTAAATTTTTTTAGTTCTTTATTTGTCAATGTGTCTTATTGATACGATAATTATATTATCTTTCCTTTTCACTATTTTTCTCGACAACCAACCAACATGGTAGAGTTTTGTTAGCTTATATTGTCACATTTATAGTAATGTAATTACTAGAATTTTGGGTCTTGTCTTTGGTTGATTAGATAATAACAATCCCAAGGTATTATTGCATATCGCGATATTGCATACATTCTGTATCACCATGAAGTTCATACATTGTTTTCCTTTTAATGATCGCACTAGAATTGGGCATTAGAGTTATGTGATAAAAAA
>JBAPGN010000621.1:0-25040 GCA_037355405.1 Vitis amurensis | reverse complement strand
ATATGTGGACCCCTCATTTCAGCTCATGCGTTTCCACTTGTTGACGAACTTATTTTTTATACAATTAAAAATAAGTTAAAATTACCTAAGTTTTGTACAACTAAAATGAAAAATAAGTTTACTATAAATTAGTAAAATTGTCATCCCAAAAAACTAATATGACTGAAATAGATTTTATTTTTTATGACCAAAATCAAAATTTTACCATTCACTCACTATTTTCATTGTACAATGCATAAAATTTTCACGAAATTTAAATTCTATAAATTTCTTTGGGTTACTCCTTAAAATGATAAAATTTAGATTAGAAATGAATTTATTATAAAATTTTAAAATTCAGCTTCTTATTCTATAATAAAACCAAAACAAACTATCAACCAATTCCAATGAAAATTTTTAATTAGAACTTCAAAACATAATTCACACTAGAAAAAAATTCCATTGTAATTAACTATTTCAATTAATTTTGAAAAATAAAAAAAATAGGATTTGAAACTCTTTCATAAATTAAATAAAAATTAATGAATTAATCTCAATAATAAAATACAAATAAGTCAAAAAAAATTCTTATATTTTATATAAGAGTTGCTATCCAAATTATTATCTAAATATTTAATTTTCTACTAATTACATAATTAATTATTATAACAAAATTTGATATTTTGAGATATTTGAAAGTATTTTTTTTTAAATTAAATAAAATAGTAAGTGAGTTTTTTTAGCATGTAACAATAAATGGAGACATTAATACTTAATAGCAAAGGAACTACCTCCACTCCCCACACTTTTGACAACTGTACACTCACCTACAATTTGAGAACTTCTTGGAGGCTTTCAAAGTTTGAAAAATGGTGATAGAAATGGATAAGAAACGTGTCCTACAAGTTTACGCGTCTGTGAGATATTTTCAGCATTTTGAAAAAGGATTGCAAGGCAGAAATAATTTGACAGATTTTGTAGTGAGACGTATGTAAAATAAAGTTCTTACCTACTATAATAAATATTTGTAATACTTTAAAAGATTCGGATTGAGAAAATATCCTCATGTCGTGGCAAAGAAAATAATAATACAATAATAAAGGCAGCCTGGTTGGCCTCAGTTTGAAGCTGAGGGACGGGGACCCGAGAGAAGCCGAACTAAAAGAGACTCAAGAGTGTGGTCAACACCCTGTCCTAGTGCCAATCTCGATCTTTCTCTCCAGATCTCGCCGGCGGCGATCTCCCATAATGTCTGGTCAGTCAATTTCATTTTTTGTAGGGTTTTCGAAATTGGGCAACAGTATGTTGAGTTTTTTGGTTTTGATTGCTGAAGAAATTGGGGATCTTTGTTTGGTTGTCTTCAAAGTTTAGGTAAGAAAGCGAAAATAAATTTATTTGGAATATTGCAATGGTTTGTTAGGAGTTTTTAGGCTGATGATGTGCTTTTTAGTGGCTCCAAAATTTGTGCAGCGTAGTTGTTAATTTGGAGACACATTTGTTGTGTTGTTGTTCCAATGAAATGTTGTGAGCTTATAGGGTTTAATGTTGATGTGCAAATCTGTCTTATTTACTGATCTTCGGTTTTCTTTTAATGGATTTAAATACGACGCTAACCAGTAGAAATTAAAATGGGTATTACACAAGATTTCCTCAACGCTGTTGATGAGTGTTTCTTGGAGTCTGGAGGAACTTAAGTGTCTCTGCAAGTATTCCATTAAGCAGGTGTTTTCTGGAGGTTGGTTTTTATTTGTTTCAGTTAATTGTTGGAAGAAAGTGTCTCTTTTACTAGGATTGTTGGAAGCGTTTTTCAATTTTGGTTGGATCTTGGGATAAGAGGTTAACATATTTTGTTTATGAGAAAATACGGGAAAGAAAAGTGGATACTGAAATGCCATATATGGGATTTTCTATTGTTTGGGAACAGAAAATGCAACTTTTAAATATACCTTTTCCTGTGTTCTGTTTTGTGTAAGAACGGGAAAGATTAGCAGCTGCTATTAGTTTATACTTCCCATGTTCAGGGGATATTACGGAGAAGTAGTTGGGAGGCCTTGCTTGCTAAACAATACGTAAAAAATATGTTTTATTAGTTCAATCATAATTTTATTATATAAAACCATATTTGCAACGAAACATATCGGAATTTGATCTTATGCATAGAGAACATTTAGGGTAACCCTTTAAATATAGAAGCACATCATTTCTATAAGATAGTACAAAAGATAAATTACATAATCTTCCTTTGGTAATGGCCTATAGGGGTAACTGCTCCTCTTGTCCACTGTGCCTCTAATGCTGGTGTTGTTTTGAGTCCTGAACATATCAAAGTGATAAAATGGTTTATTCAAGTAGCATATATATAAATATAAGATTGGATAGATCATGGAAGGGTGAGTACATGGTTAACATGAATAAATAAGTAATGGTATCATCAATCTAGACCCAACATACACTTATTCAGGACTAAATTTTTGTTGTATACATCATATAGGATGATGTATATTCTAACTAAAACATTTATGTAACTTACACATTCTTGAATATCAATAAATATGAGTTCAATTCTATCTTATTCATACAACTTGAAAATTCGCACTGCAAGTCTAAAAGTGTCAAACAAATATGACAAAATCTCCTATCAAAGTGGTTAAGAGTGTTTTAAGCATCAAACCTGGTGTTCAAATGGGAGAAATGGAGTCTAAACTAGATCATCTTGTGATCCATTTACAGATGTGGAATCAAGAGTCTTGAGTCTGGCTAATAAGTTGGATATTCGGCCACCTACTTGGGAAAGAGGATAACGATATCGTTCCGGTAAGCAGTCCCATGCCATCTTTGCTGCAAGGAAGACCCATAAAACAAGCAGCAACAATCCATATATTGGAACTAAAATCAACAACAATAAGATTGGGGCAAGTGCGCCAGAGAGGAGTTGAATGGGCTCGATAAACTTAAACTTCTTGCCAACAATAATTGTTCCAACATAGATGGAAATAACAACAACAAAAGAAGATATTATGGCATGTTCAAATGGGGAAATTCTGTTGGCTTGAAATTTCACTTGGATGAGGACTCCCAACGTTGAAAGGAAGAGTACATAAGCTTCAAATGCAATGCGGAAACTTGATCTTGCTCTGTGATACCAAGAAAATGAAATTACTTTGATTCATAATCACATTTAATGAAACAAGTGTTTAATTAACAAGTTATTAATGAAATTCATAATAAACCAAGAAAATACACAAAGCCTTATTTATAATGAAGGCACAAATACAATGCTAAATTTAACTAATTAATACCTATATTTGTGGAGTATGTGATGGTGGAAATAATTATCTGAATCTAGTGTTGTGTCATAGTTAAATGACTCAGGTCCTTCCCTAAATCCATTTATCATCTATAAGGTTTCACAGTTCAAAAGTTCTTGATAGATAGAAATTTGGATTTTGAGAAAATGCGAGGAAGAAAAGTAGAAAGTGAAATGCCATATATGGGACTTTCTATTGTTTGGGAAGAAAAGTAGAAAGTGAAATGCCATATATGGGACTTTCTATTGTTTGGGAACACATAAAATGCAACTTCTAAATATACCTTTTCCTGGGTTCTATTTTGTGTTTGAATGGGAAAGATTAGCAGCTGCCATTGGTTTATACTTCCTACGTTTAGATGATATTATGGAGAGGTAGTTGGGAGGCCTATCTAAACAGTATGCAGAAAATATATTTTATTAATTAATTTCATAATTCTATCATATAAAACCATGTTTGCAATGAAACCTGTCATAAGCTTGTGGGCATTTGATCTTTAAATATGGACAAGGGGAAGAGTAATTACCAATGTATAGAGAAAAAACAAAGATACCACTTTTGTTAAAATAACTTCCTAATATTAAAACAACACTTTTAATGAGTATAGGATGGCACCACTTTAAAAGCTACAAGAACAAAATTTTTATTACTCCAATGGGCCAAAAGGCCCAAAACAACTCAACAAACTCTTCTTCCCTATCTCTCGTGTTGTATTGATTCTTGATCCATATGACAAGGTGTAGCCATTCAAAATATAGGATCAGGATCAACAATAACAAAGTTGCAGCTACAATTCCACTCAGGTACCTAATATGACCTAACGGAAATGTCTTCTGTCTTTAATTTTGAGGGTTTCATCGTACTTGAGGATTTCATAAACAACAACCATTATGAAATATATAAATATTGCAAATAAAAAGATTCACATAGCTATATTGGCAAACGGAGGAACATTCTCATGTTCATACTTTATAAGGACATTTGAACCTAGATTCATAAGAAAAAAGATGAAAATCGATAAAGCTCTATCATGAAAACAATAAATAAACAAATAGGAAATTCAATTAAATTTACGAAAATAAGGCACTAGTAACATCAATTCAAAAAATTAAGTAAATAATCCTTTTATCTAATTTTAAAAAATACTATGCAGTTTCATGTAAAACAATTATATTTTTAGAATATTAAAAGTACATAAGAAATATGAAGAGTAGTGCTTTGTGTTTTAGTGGATAAAACACCTAACATCCTACATGTATATTTGAGAAGCAAATGATTGAAATAATAACTCAATTTTATTTTGAGATTTAATTTAAAACTAAGCTTGAAAATTTGAGTACTGATAAGAAGAAAAGCATTGAGGGAAAAGAGTGAAATGTCAATAGTGGTATTATTTTCATTGAAACCATACATGAAAGACAATTTTAATTGATTAAGATATACTTTTAAATGGGTATACATCAAATGAAGGCACAAACAGAGGTACTATGTGAAACATAAAAGTTGAAAGAAATGATTTAAAAAGAGAGTGATTGAATTCAAAAAATGGGTCAGGTAAGTTAGAGAGCATTAAAAACAAAATCGAGATGGCTCGACGAACAAAATGGAAAAAGGGCATGAGGGAAAAGCCGTTGAGGCTTTGATGCAAGAAAATGATGGGGAAGAGAGCAGCAATCATATGTTGCAAACAAGGAGATCGCATAGCCATATTGTGTTGTGCAAACGGGGAAATATTCTCATATTGGTATTTCGTAAGGGCAGCTGATCCCAAAATCGTAAGAAAAGAGATGAGAGCTGATGAAGTTCTGTCATGAAAATAATAAATAAATAAGTAGGAAATTCGATTAGATTTGTGAAAATAAGATACTAGTAGTACTAACTAAAAAAATGAGACAAATATGATCAAATCAATCCTTTTATCTAATTTTAGAGAATATTATATAGTATCATCTAAATCAATTATAATTTTAAAATATTAAAAGTACATCATAAATATGAAGAACAACACTTTGTGTTTTAGTGGATAAAACATGTAATATCTAACATGTATATTTGAAAAGCAAATAATTGAGATGAAAATTTAACCCAAAACTAGAGTTTGAAATATTAAGTGCTCACAAGTAGAAGAGCGTCGAGGGAAAAGAGTGATGCCAACGGTGGTATTATTTTTATTGAAACCCATACATGAGAGAATTTTAATGGGTTAAGATATATTTTCAAATGAGTATATATTAAATGAAGGCACACACATAGGTTAAATTTAATTGATGAATACTTGTGGTGAAAGTGAAAATTACTAAAACATAAAAGTTGAAGGAAATGATTTAAAATGAGTATATTGAATTAAACAAATGGGTTGAGTAAGGTAAAAGAATATCGAAAACAAAATGGGGATGAATAGAGTAACAAAATGTAAAAGGGGCATGAGGCAAAAGCTGTTGGGGCTTTTGATACAAGAATCATGTGTATGGCATGATTAGGCAACTATAAAATAATAGGATATGAAAAAAGGGACTTTTCTCAATAGTACGGTAATTTTAAAAAGTTATGCTTAAATTATTATAGTAGAAGAAGTTGTTACAAATATATGGTAGTTTTTGCCACCTAGGAGAGAGGAGAGAGGGTGAACGGATAATTTTTTTTAAAACCAAAATCATCTTTTCAAATTTCAAAAAAAAAAAAATTTCAAAAGGAACTCGTCTCTTCAAGAGACGAGTTCCATGAAAAAAAAAAATATAGCAAAAAAAAAAATTCCTTAAGGGAACTCGTCTCTTCAAGAGACGAGTTCTATGAAAATATATATATATTTTAAAAAAATTCCCAAATTAAAAAATTCCTTAGGAACTCGTCTTTTTTCCATGAAAAAAACAATTCCTTAAGGGAACTCGTCTCTTCTTTTTTTAAATTCCCAAATTAAAAAAAAAAAAAAAAAAATTCCTCAATGGAACTCGTCTCTTGAGTTCCCATGAAAATAATTTTTTTTTTTAAATTCCCAAATTATTAAAAAAAAACAACTCTTGAAGGGAACTCGTCTCTTCAAGAGACGAGTTCCCATGGGAAAAAAAATATATATTTTTTTTAAAAAATTCCTCAAGGAACTCGTCTCTTGAAGAGACGAGTTCCTATGGAAAAAAAAAATAAATTTTTTTTTTTAAAAAAAATAAATTCCCAAATTAAAAAAAAAAATTCCTCAAGGAACTCGTCTCTTGAAGAGATGAGGAATTTTTATTTATTTTTTTTTAGGAATTGTTTTTTATTTGATAATTTTTTTTCCCTTGAGGAATTTTTTTTTTAATTTGGGAATTTTTTTAAAAAAATATTTTTTTTCCATGGGAAGTTCCCTTGAGGAATTGTTTTTTTTTTATATATATATATAATTTGAGAATTTTTAAATATATATATATATATATATATTTTCATGGAACTCGTCTCTTCAAGAGACGAGTTCTTGAGGAATTGTTATTTTTTTTTTTGTTTTTTTAATTTGAGAATTTTTTTTATAAAAAATATATTTTTTTATAAAAAATATATATTTTTTATAAAAAAAAATATATATATTTTTTTTAGGGAACTCGTCTCTTGAAGAGACAAGTTCCCTTAAGGAATTTTTTTTTTGCTATATTTTTTTTTCATGGAACTCGTCTCTTGAAGAGACGAGTTCCTTTTGAAATGAGGAGTTCCTTTTGAAATTTTTGTGAAATTTGAAAAGATGATTTTGGTTTAAAAAAAAATTATCCGTTCACCGTATCTCCTCTTTCCTATCTCCTCTCTCCTATCTCCTCTCTCCTACCCTCTCTCCTCTCTCCTATCTCCTCTCTCCTATGTGGCAAAAGCTACCATATATTTATAATAACTTCTTCTACTACAATAATTTAAACATAACTTTTTTAAATTAACGTAATATTGAGAAAAGTCCATGAGAAAAGGCGGCATACCGTGGTTGTGTGGCCATGGCAGATATTGTAGATGCTGTTGCTCTTACTTTGAAGCCTCAAGGGATGGGAGGGAGGGGAATGCAGCGTGCGGTTGGGAAGAGAAGAGGGGGTGAATTCAGAAGGAATTCAGAAGAAGTGGAATTTATAAGCATCGTCGTTTGACTAAGACAATTTTTATTACAAGAGGTGAAGAATTCAGAAGAAGTGGAATCGTCGTTTGACTAAGACACAATTTTTATAAGCATGACACAATTTTTTTTTATCACGCGCAGAAGACTTACACAATTTTTGTAGGAGGAATTGTTTTGTCAAAGCTGAAAGAAAGCGATTTATCACAATTGTTTTTGTAGGAGCTTGGATGGATGTTGAATTTTTGTGCGTCTAGCTTAATGCTTATTTTTAATTTTGAAACGATGTGGGATAAATAATTTTCATTTCTTTTAAAACTGTAGATAGCACAATATCAAAGACAAAAAAAAAAAAAAAACCATATATCAAAAAAGAAAACTAACTCAAAAATAAAAAAATATATTACAATTTAAGAACCCCTATACACAAAAATAAAAATATAACTCATTGCTACAATCAAATAATGTAAATCATTAAATACTAACTAATAAGTGATTTATTTTATCATTATTTTTTTATTCCTTATTTGCTTAATATATCTTCTCTTATTTGATGTAAGTTGGGATATACTTCTCTTTTATTTTTAATGTTTTAATTTTATCCTTTAATTTTATAAATGAAAATTTAAGATAAAATTCACAAATGTATATATAAAGATGTCAAATAAAAGATTTCACATTACAAAAGTTTCAAATAGATAGAAATTTGTTATCAAATTTTATTATTAAGTTTTGAAGGTGGAAAATCATAATAAGATATAATGTTTAACTACTGCAACCACTTTAAAAAACTACTTTATTTATCATTTATCAATATTTATTACAAATTTATAAATTTACCAAAAATTCTTCATCAATTATTAATTTTTTCTTTAAATATTTTGATCATTTCACTTAAAATTATACAATAATCTTTTATCATCTTTTCTACCATATGCTAAGATATGAATAATGGATGGTAAAAGTACAAAATAATAATAATAGTAATAATAAGAATAAGAATAATGAATACATTTTGTTTTTATTATTTATTTTTTACTATTAGTAACCACTCGATACCTTTGCACAAGGTTGGAGTTATGGTGATGGTAGTGCATCAAATAGCATTTTCCTAATAGGTGAATTTAGGGCTTTTTATATAATCTTAGGAAACTTAAGAAGTAGGTGATTTTAGGGATTTTTATATAATGTTGGGGAACTTGAAAGTCGGAATTTAGGACAAAACACAACTACTTATCTATATATATATATTATAATTTAAAAACCCTTATACAAAAAAATTCTACACACCACCATGAAATGCATTTAAAAAGAAAAAAAAATCCTTATTATAGTCTAATAATGAAACCATCAACCCATACTACTTATTAAGTGATTTATTTATCCTTTAATTATTTTTCCTATTTTTTATTTGCATAGTATATCATCCCTTAATTAATATAAGTTGGAATGCACTTTTTTCTTCATAACTTTAATTTTGTTTTTTCATTTTAGAATAGAAAATAAAGACGCTTAATTAATATAAGTTGTGATATATTTTCTTTTTGTATTTTCTAAGAATTTAAATTTTTTATTTAATTTTAAATAAAAATAAATATACGAGTGATTATAAAATTTACAAAATAATAAAATACAATGTTTTACTATCAAAACAACATTAAAAATAGCTTCTCCCATCAAGATATCAATAATATAACCATGGTGGATGAAGTTACTAACAATGACCCACTTGATTCTTTAAGATATAATGGGAAATGAGATTTAGGCCCCGCTACAGTTTTGTAATGCTTATGAAAAGTAAAAACACATCACACCATGAGATAAAATATTAAATGGAAAAAATATTTTGTCCCCATTGATGTGGGATAAATTCTTTTAAATTAAGTAAAAAGAAAATATACACACATTTTAAACTTATAATAATTTCCAACCACTAAAAATTAATTTTTTTATATAAGTAAAAAATACTAAGGACAATACTAGGCTTGTCTAATAATATTTTGAAAAACATCTCTAATAGTTTTTTTATAGCAGATTTTAAAAATGCTTTTCAATTATTTTTAGGAATAAAATTATTTGACAGCTCAGAATAAGAAAATAATTTTATCATCTTATCTTGTATTTATTTACATGTATTACAAAAGTTTTTAAAAATATTTTTCATATTTTTAATTGTTGTTCATAATATTTTTAAAAATTACTTATTTTAAAATTTTCTTAGTAGGTCATGTTTCTTAAGATTTTTGTCTTTTAAAAAGTTCGTACATGTCTCATAATTCCTCTTGGCTGATGTCATGTAGAAGAATTAACTTTCCCACCAACAGTATAAGAAATTCAAATTATTGACTATAATTCATAATGCCTAGGGAGATTACAGATTCCTATAGATTCAACCATTGATAAGCCTACTTGTTTAGATTATTATCCCTACCCAGCTATCCCACTTTTGGATTTACTTTTGGTCCGCTTGGTTTATAACTCATCTTTTTGTTTTACTTATTTTCAATTTTTTAAGGTTTAGATAGAATTAAAAAAAAAAAAAAAAATCTTTTGTGCCATAACTTGATTCTGTTTTTATTCTCATTTTTTCAATGAGAATGTAAATTATGTAATGAGAAATTATATCTTTTTTGGTAGAATTATAGGAAATGCATTGAGTTGGGAAATTTATTTGGGCCAGTTTGTGTTTCACTTCCTGGGAGATGCAGCTAAGTGAGCCTATAATAAAAAAGTAGGCATGTTAACGGATCATGCTGGCCCGGGCCATTCTTAGGTTGGCCTAGTGGGCCTTCGGAATTGCTCCAATGCCTACTCACTTTCCCTAGGTCATAAGTTGTGTAATTTTTTTAAAAAAATTTTACCACTAAGAAAATGCAAGTTTAAAAGTGGCAAACAAATGTAACATTCATGAGTATGACAAATAAGTTGGATACTCGACCATTTGCTTGGTAAAGAAAACGGGGCATACCTTGCTTCTAGAGGAGATGAAGGACTAATAGATGAACCCAAAGGAGAGCAGAGTGAATTTGTAGTCATACAAAATGAAGGGGGCAAAGTAGGAAGTGAAGGTGGCGGAAGACGGGAAGAGTGACATGGTTGCACTCATTGTAGGAATATGTTTAATCATATTGGTTTGACTTCATTTCTTTAAGAAAATTAAAGTTTTTTTAGGCCATTTGGGATAAATAATTTTTATTTCTTTTAAATTACTGAGATAACATAATATTACAGAAAAAAAAACAAATATATATAGAAAAAAAAAAAGGCTTACTCAAAATTTTTTTTTTTTAAAAAAAAAATTTAAATCCATACTATAATTTAAAAACTTTTATACAGAAAATCTCTACACCACCATAAAATGTATTTTAAAAATATGAAAATATCTACTACGCTCCAACAACATAAACCATTAACACATAATACTAATCTATGTATAATTTATTTTATCATTAATCATTTTTTTTATTCTTCCTTAATGTATCTCCTTTTAATTGATGTAAATTAGGATATGCATCTCTTTTATTTTTAACGTAAATAATCTTGTCATTTTATTTTACAAATTAAAAATAAAGATACATTCATAATAAAATTTACAAAAAAAAAAAAAAAGTATAAATATATCTAAGAAAAGATTTCACAATTTAAAACGTTTTTGATAAATGGAAATTTTTTATTAAATTTTATTATTAAGTTTTAAAGGTGGAAACGAATAATAAGATATCATGTTGTACTAGTGCAGCCACATTAAAAAATAGTTCTTCCTATATTATTTATTGATATTTACTACTAACTTGTAAATTTACTAAAAATTTCTCAACTATTATAACTCTAAACATTTTGGTCATTTTAGTTAAAATCATGCAACGTAGATAACTTCTATGCATAGGTGAAGTAAAACGGTAAAACTACATGATAATAATAATAAATTTTACCACTTTATTTCCATTATATTTATATAATTTTTTTATAATAAATTTTTATTTATTAAGTAAATATTATTTTTTTAATTCTATTAGTTAACAAAAATACTCTCAAAAGATATTTTTTTTAAAAAAAAATTACTTTAAATAATGTGTTAAGAGTATTATTATTTATTTTATTCTTTTTCATTCTCATTTTGATTGTTACCATTGGTGTAGAAATAAATAATCATTCTAAGTAATCTTACAAAACACAAAAATTAAAATCACTAAATTCATTTATGAAGATAAATAAGAATTGGAATAAAATATTCAATCTTATGTCCCATTTTCAGGTACCAAATATAACTTTATAATAATATAGCACTTAGGATTTTCTTTTTATTCACAAGACGTTGAAGGACAAAATAAAAAACAAAATGTTAAATATTAAATTTTACTGTTTGAAAATAAATAAATATATATATAAAGTCTAAAAACTATTTATTTTTCAAATTTTTTCTTTTATTTAACCGTCATAATTTTCAATTTATTCAATATAAAACTTGATAAATTGGAATGTAAAATTATATTTGGGACTAAACCCAAAAGGAGAATAGTCCAATTAATAAACTTTAAAGTTTAAAATGAAATAAATGATTCCCTATAAAATCTTTTTTTGAAATTGACGGGAAAGAAGGAAGAAGCAGCTAACTTCTTATATAATACCACATCTCTCATAGGATTTGTGGGGTAAGTTTCCCACTTCCCACCGTGCCATGAATGGCGTATGGTAACGCCTTCAATTGTTTCCACCGTTGGATCAAGAATGGGATTTCGTAGGGTTCATATTTTTCTTGTCGACAGCCGCCATTGTTGACGTCCCACTGTGGATTAATTGGGATTTTTTTTATTTTATAGAAACACAGTTTCCTTGTAAATTATTTATTAAAATATCTCAATTTTAAAACCACTTCCAAATTTATGATAAAAAGTTCTCAACATAACTTTCAATTAGATTCTTTCAAAATATGTAAACTTGTAAATATTTATTAAATTGTCATATTTTTAAATATTGTTCTAAAAATTAAAATAAATAATAAATAAAATCTTCCTTAAAATCAATTTAATATTCAAATAGTTTTTATTTTTTATTTTTTTTTCCAAATTGTAACTATTATTTTAATTTATTTTTCATTTAAAACACAATACATTACCGTCCAAATTTATTAAAAAGCAACATTTCACCCCCAAATTTATTAAAAAGTCAATCAACAATTCATTCATTAAGTTAAAAAACAAAATTGAAATATAAAGAAAAATACCTGTTATACAAGTTCAAAGTTGTCATACATGGTAACATATGTAAAAAATCACAAATAATCATGCAAACAACTTTTTAAAATCAAAAATAAAAATCGGTAGTTATTATATTTTGAAGACATACTCAATTTCAAATTAAGGTTTAAATCAAATTATGAAAAAATGTAATTATTTTTATAATTTTATGAAGGCTTTGTAATTGGACAAAATATTGTCTTTAACAATTTAAGGTGCAAAATGTTATGTTTTAAATAGGAGGGGACGAAGCATAAAACACGTGGAAAGGATGAGGAGGTAAAGCATATTCAACTATTTTTTTTTACTAATATTCATTTAGTATTTATTTAATTTTTTCAAGTTACAACTATTATTTTAATTTATATTTCATTAATTTAATATCGAATTATTATTTTGATTTTTTTAAAATTTAATTAAATAAAAAATCTATAACACATGTTTATATTAATTTATTTTTTTATCAATTTAGCGTTAGATTATTATTATATTTTATTTTAAAATTTTGAAATGTTTCAACACCTGCGAAGTACAAGGGATTTGTACCATCATCACAATGGAACCTAGCACCTACGAAGTTTGGGAAACCACCGTCCATACATGCAGACTTCTTATCTTTTGTTACTAATTTTGCTCTGCTTTCCTAAGGATTAAGATGTAACTTATTGTCAGAATATTGTTGGAAAGCTCAGAATCTCAAATTTCAAACTTCAAAAGTTATTTAACCACTGAAAGTGATCTACACAGCTTAAAACAGAGCAAGCTTTCAAGTTGAAGTATCGAAGTTTGCACCATATTCTTCCAAAGGACCCTTTTTTCTAAGCTTCTTTCTCTCAGTACGGTTTCGTATGATTTGTGCCAGGATCTATGTAATGCAGGCACTGATACCTCAGCAGGAAGCATGCAATGGGCAATAGCCAAGTTCATTAACTATCCTGATGCATTCAAGGTCAGAGAAGAAATGAACTTAGTAGTTGGAGGAACTAGACTTGTTGACAAATCTATGGTGAAAATGAATTTTGTGTATTGATTTGAAAGATGAGTCTCTACAAAGATATGTACAGTTAAGGTAGATGGAAAATGGGAACTGATTCCCTAAAATCTGTCCTGAAGATCAGTAAAAAATGTCAAAAAATAAAATAAAAACAGAAAAGAATATATGAACCTTCCTAAAATACATAAATTACATATCAGCATGTAATAAAATTGATTTGACTTCCTAAATGAATGGTAATCTTAACAAACTTGCCACCAGAATCAGATATCCCAAACCTCCCCCCTACTTGTATAAGTTGTGAAAGAAACACTCAGACTGTACCTTCCATGACCTGTGACATCTGGCATGAAAGACCATGAGAAATGGGATGATCCTAATGAGTTCCAATAGAAGGGTTCTTGGTTTGCTCGAAAGAACAAGAGGATTTTGAACAAATTAAGGAAAAAAACATCAATTTTGTCTTGTTTAGCGGTGTAAGCAGAGGCTACCCAGGGATGTTGGTGGTATCCAGTTTGATGCATACTATGGTTGATGCTGTTCAATGCTTTGATTGGAAGGCTGGAAGGCTGGTGCAGATGGACATGGGGCTAAGTTGATATGCAATCTAGCCAGGCATGTCCTTGAGCATGGTTCACTCATTCATATGTCATCCCGAAGTTAACTTTAACCCTTTTGAGGGATTTAAGTTGAGGCCTTTGATTCTATAATGGATGCTATTATTATCTATGTCCCAGGTGCTTCAATGCTCTCCAGCTATATCTTAACAGTTATTCCATGTCTAAGAATGAATTATAATATAACAAGACATAGTTTCTTATCGTATGTTTTTGGCTGATCAGTAAGGCTGACTAAAGGAGTCCAGAGCCTCTGCCATGATCATATCACCTAGTTGGAAACCGATAATCATTCCAGAAGTCTATTGATTCACCATTTCCCACAAGGTTCCAGGGAAAAGACAATAATTTAAACCAACTTTGGAAACCTTTAATGTTCATTGCCTAGAGTTAGAAACAACCTTTTGTTTAAAAAAGGATGTTGTCAGGATTTATATGATACACTAAGTAAAGCTCTAAACCTGAGGCTAAGATTACAGTTAAGTAGAACAAGCAATGCTTACAAAAGAGTAGAACCCAAACCAATTTGAAATAAGCTCTTCCAATAAAATTGATGACTCCATTACACCTAAATTTTTTGTTAACATTTATTTCCCTATTGGTCTAAAGACAAAAGCATGCCACATAAGGTTTTGTCCTCAATGGAGTTGGGGATTCAATCTTTGTACAAACCAGAAAGATTTCATCAAGATGGGCTTATCGTTAAAGCCTAAACATTCTAAAAACATTGTACCCCAAATACCTTGACTTCTGCATATTCTTTGAAACAACCGGCATTAGAAGGTTACAATTCTAAATTTAAAAAGGTCATCTGATTTTCTGCCAAGTGCATGGTTAAAAATATTGAATTTAAGCCAAGACAACCCTCAAATATCCAACAACCAAAGGCATGCCCAGATGGCAATAGATCACCTCTATAAACATCTATTTCTAAAGGGAAAATCCTAGGCTTCTTTTGCTGTTCTAAATAACAAGACATGGCTAGCCACTTTGAAAAACAGAACACATATCATAACAGAGATTCACCCCCACGCCTTAATTTAGAAAACTAGCTCACCCCACTTTAAGGGTGGTGTGTTGCTGATCCTCTCTATACAAATCTCTAGTCCTTTTTTTATTTGAGACACCAAATTTCCACAACCTACATTCAGTACTTTCCAATGACATTGTCATATATTCACCTTCTCTAGGTTTTCTATGTCTTTGGTACTAGCAAATACACTAATTAACTTCCCATTTCCTGTGACACTTGGTTGATCTACACATCTAAATATAAGTAGTAATGTTGCATTATGTTCTTGATTCTTCTTAGGTGTTGATGCAGCGATTTTCACATTACAAAATAGATGCAGGAAAACTCTATGGCAGGGGATCACACCTGGATCTGGAAAACGTCAACTAATGGATGGCAGGCTTGAATTAAGACCAGGTCAATCAGTAGGATATCAATGCCACACAAGGGTGGTCAGGCCATTTTTGGGGCCGCTGTAGCTGTTCATTTGACAACTCAGGATAGGGAAGTTGTGTACCACCAGCAACACTTGCAGAGTTTACCCTTGATAGCCCTGTAGATTTTTATGATGTTAGCCTAGTTGATAGATACAACATGCTAGAGTCAATATTCCCTTCTGGCAGGTCTGGTGAGTGCAAGGCAGTCACATGTGTTTCAGACTTGAATCAGAGATGCCCCAAGGACCTGCAAGTTCTAAGGAATGGTACTGTTGTAGCTTGTAACAGTGCATGCATGGCATTCAACAAGCCTGAGTACTGCTGCTCTGGCGCCTACAGTACTCCTGAGACCTCCAAGCCAACAGAGTATTCTAAATTGTTCAAGGCTTCTTGTCCTACATCTTATAGCTAGGCATATGACGCCCAACAAGCACTTTCACATGCAAAGGAGCTAATTACTTGATCAGATTTTGTTAAAATTTATGTCGCATTACTCTGAGAAAAGAACCCTTAAATGTACAGAACATTTGGACATCATATAAGCACAATCCAATGATGATATGTTTATACTACAGGTAAGCAATATATTTGGACCTTATGAAAGTAGATTGGATTGAAATGAATTCCAGTACACTTGTGAACACAAAGAAAACCCAGATTCATGATTCTTAGTGTTTTGGATGATAAACTGGTTATTACTTGGGATTTATCTCTGTTGTTATTAAGTTTGCTCTGCTTTCCTAATGATTAAGATGTAACCACCCAAGCTCAGAACCTCAAACCTCAAAAGTTATTCAACCACCCAAGCAACTGCCGAAAGCGATCCACATAGTTCAAAACAGAGCACACTCTTAAGTTTAAAGTATCAAAGTTATGCACCATATTCTTCCAAAGTACCTTTTGCTAAGCTTCTTTCTCTCAGGATGTTTTTCTATGATTCAAATTAACATTCAAGAAATTGGAGTTTGGCGTTTTTTGTCATTAGTCGGAAAGAGTATTCATTTCTGGCAAGTCATTGCTTGTGCATAGAGGGACGAAAATAGATCCCAATTGTTGTAGTTGTCTTTACCATTATGAAGCCAATACGAATAATCCTAAGCCACCATCATGCAAGAGAGATATCTGGAGTATTTATAGGGTAATTTCCTTAATCAAAATGAAGACAAGATAGATGAAGTAGAATGGTTAATTAAGATTTAAAACATGAGTAATAATAGAGGTGACGAGTTTATCTCTATTGCAAAGTTGAAATCATTCCCTAGATCGCATTGGATTTGGTGTAGTAGAGATGAACTCAATTTTAGACAAAATAATCCAACTTCTTGTTAGATCACTGAAAAACTGCTAGAATCTAAATAGATCATGAGAAAATTCAATTCTTTGAAGTCAAGATACTGCCTATGACTTTTGGGTTAAAACCTATAAGATTGTTTGGTGGATTCCACGCGATGAGGACCAGTTCAAACTAAAATCAACAGGTCAAAAAAGAGATAAAAGGTACTATAGCTAATTAATGTATAAATGAATCATAGTAATTGTTTGAAGTAACAACATTCTGGAAGAAGAGAAAGTTTGACACTGGAGAGAAACAAAATGACAAGACCATAAATAACTTACAGTAAGTGCTGCTCCAAGACATCAATGTGTGGGCCCTCTGAAGAAATCCGATGATGATCAAGAAGCCAGGCGGTTTCAGAACTTGAGAAACCCCATCAACAGAGACTGCAGTTTCAACCATAAAAATTGCCATTGATCACAAAGCAATAGAGGTGTAGTGCCCACAATCACTCAATTCACAGCCTCCTTAGGCTCTATCTAAATGGGAATGTGTCATGCATGGAGAATTGAGGACTTTGCGCTTCATAATGTTTAGAAATAATAATAGGGAGATGATTCTTCAATTTTGAGTTCTTATTCGTCTTGAACAGATCAATGAGCATTCAATTGTTCAGCACCCAGGAATCTCCCCTTCCTCTAATTCCTCCACTGGAAAAACTCTACCAAGATCTGAACAATCTATTCTTTCTTTAGATTTTACTTCCTTGGAAAAGTAACCTTCCCAATCAAGAAAATCAGCAGGATTAATTTGAGCAATTATATCAAAGTATGCATCAAGCAAGACTTGATCAAAATCAAAATCCATGTTCTTGCCTGGTTCCTTCTTCTGGGGGGATGGACTGTGGCTTATTAGCTTCTGTCGATTTCACATGCTTCATGAGATCTTAGAATCTGAGGATCTGAAGAACCACCATGTTCTTCTATTTCCTCTTCCCTGAATGAAATGCCTTCTGGACTTGGGTGATCAATGGCAACAGACTTCTTAAGCTCTGGTTGATGACGACAGAGATTGGCATCTTTAATGACATTGAAATCATAGCTATGTGAAGGGAGGAAAACATGAATCAGAGGGTACTCCAGAATAACTAAACTGGCTAATTGATGTCTTATTGGAGCTCTTATATCCAACTCATAAAAAGGTGACCTGGGACCCTATAGTGACATGGAAGGATTAGATTTTTTTTCAGATAGAATTTTTTTTCTTGTTCACGAGGGGAAAAATGTTTTGATAGTGTTTTTTTTTTTTCCGTTTTTAATAATATAAAGCAAGGAAAGTTATATACAAGGAAATGCTACAGGTGGAAAATATTTGAGCAGACATCAGGTAATGGCTGGAGTTCGGGTGGGAATAGTAGAAAATTATTTTCATAGGTAACACAGGTGCAATAGAATTGAAGGCCAACAGAAACCCAAATAGAGCATCCACCAATAACCCAATTCAGTCCCAACCCAGGATGCTCATTTCCCAAATCCAGGGGAAAAAAATGTAAATTCAGGTATTTTGTTTACAGACCAGTTGGGGGACCAATTATTTTACCCACCATAAACCATTATTTGAACCAGAGAACCAAAGAGACAAGAATAATTTTTTGGTTGGCAAATGCACTGCATGTGCAAGTTGAGCAAATCCTAGCCTCTCAATTTCAAAGATTTCAGCAGCAGTGCCTAGCCATAAATGGGACCATCTCCAAGAGGACGGACCAATAAACCACAGTAAAAAAATCCAACTGAACAAATGGTGCATGGATGATGTGCTATACCTTAGCTGGCATTTTGGCTCATGGCCTCAACACTAGCTCCAATGCAATCCAACAATAAAGCTGGGTTCAACACAGTCAACAAGTCAACAACTATGAATCAGCAAAGAAAAGGAAATACCTTCGGATATTTACAAATGAAAAAATTTGAGACAGTCCAACTGCTTTCAACAGATCGCCTTGAGCTTTTGGCCCAGGCTTTAGATGGTTCTCAATTACAGATGAGAGGGTTGACTGTCAACAAGTCAGCAACTATGAATCAGCAAAGAAAAGGAAATACCTTTGGATATTTACGAATGAAAAATTTGAGACAGTCCAGCTGCTCTCAACAGATCGTTTGAGCTTATGATTCCATGGCCCAGGCTTTAGATGGTTCTCAATTACAGATGAGAGGGTTGAGTTTTCATTTATTCTGTCATAACATTAAATGAATCAATGAAACAATAAAATTTGATAGAGTAGGAAGACTATTATAAAAGCTCTCCTGAAGATAAGAAAAGATAAGAGAGCTCATCCATGGTTGAGTAAAACAATGTCTATTGAAAGAGACCGCCATTCAATCGTCCAAGTAATGCATTTATCCTCTAGCAAAAAGATATGAAAATGGTAATGCTAGGAACTGAAAAAACAATTCTTAATTTACTTATAAAAAAAAATACAAATAAAGGCCAAAGACGATTCATTGAGTTCAAAAACTAGTTTGACTACTAATTTTTTAAATAACAGTGATATGAAAACAAAGCTAGGAAAATAGAAACTGCATGTCAAACATAAATCATATCAAATTCAACTAAACAAACAACATAAGTAGCAATGTTAGTATCTTCTTATAACTAGACAACTAGTTATCTATTGATACATGATTACCTTGGTTGTTCAGATTTATTTTTCTCCCTCTTCGACATTCCACTGGGGAGAAATAGGAGTTTCGTCCTGTGACTCTGTGAAGCATTACTAAGGCCTTGAGGATGGGATGGAATCTTAAAATGAGAATGCCCGCACAAATTAACTCTTGTTCTCTGGGCAGGTTCTACAACCTCTTCACTTTCCTCGAGCAATTATAATCTACCAAAAAAGAAATCAACTGCAAAAGGGTAAGTGAGTTGAAGACACCAAAAACTTCCTTAAACATATTATAATTTACCATAATTTAAAACTCAAACAGAAAATGAGTACCCAAATCAGAAGAAAAGTGGGCCACCCTTCACATTTAAATAAACGATCAACCCATGAAACAACTTTGAAACCTTAAATTTTGTATCAAAAACTTTGACATTTGAAGACAAAACCTTCACTTCCTCAGCCAATTACAAATACATAATCCTACCAGGAAAGATGTTCAAGGCAGCGCATGACTTGCGAGGGATGAAACAACAGGCAAAAGAAAACACTGTATATGAAAGACCAAAGAAGCAATTCCCAAGTCTATTACAATTACACATTGCGACGATCTTTCCAAAAATGGCCGAACATATCGAAATTTCAGAAAAAAAAAGCAGTAAATTCTCATTGGTGACACAATCCACTTGATGACAAATCCTCTTCAGAATAGCCAAATGGGGTTATCTGAATTTGACAACAAGAACAAAATTGGCGAGTAAAGTTACCAGGATAGAGGAGTATCGTTCAAAATTGAGAGAGGGGAACGAACTGGGTCCGCTGCTCTTACCCGTTACACCCAGTATTGTTGCTTGTTTGAGCTTTAAACAAGGCAAGACTACAGGAGCGCACAAAGCAACCTGGGCTGTGTGCTTTTGATTAGATTCCATTGCAAAGAGTGGGTGTTTAGAGTTAGGGCTGTTGCAGTGAGTTTCTCGTTACTTCAATTTGGGAAGTTCTTGAGGGCATTAGGCAGTGTTTCAGATGGAAATGACCGTTGAATGTGAAATTATAGCTTTAACTTGACATCTATTTTTCTTTACATTTAAACTTTATTCCTTTTATTTAGTAATGCTTTCATTAAATTTTTGATAAGTTTGGAAGGCAAATATGGTATTTTAATATATTCTAGAAGTAAACGTTGAGTTATTGATGTAAGATAATAAATGCAAATAAGTCAAAAGTTTAAAAATAATATATTTAACAAAGGGTTTTGATTAGAATTGTCTTTCAAACGGCTTTAATGTTCAAGAATGAAGTATTAATTTTAAATGTCTTTGAGGATAGTAAAAAAAAAAAAAAATTCACAATTTCATAATAATGATCATCATATCATGTGTGTTTTGAACTTTCTACTGATATTAAATTGTTTCAATTAATTATCAAACTTGAATTTATTATTTGATGCATAAATTTGAGAATGAGATTGATTTCTCAATTAGATATTCATTCATAATATCTAATTTAAATTTAATTTTTCATCTTCTTATTTTATAGTTTTTTCTAATTTCAGTTACTAACACTTACAATGTTTTCAAATGAATAACTGTCATTCATTTCCTAATTTTTTTCTTAGATTTAAGTTAGGAACACTTGTGAAATGAGTATCTTTTCTTTCTCTTTATCTTCATGAGTAGCAGTGTAGAAGTGATGAATATTTCATTTCCCAGTTTGAAGTGAAATTACACATTACTGTGTACAAGACTTAATATTTGGGAGCGTTCTTTGAAATTTTGGAGATGTTTTATTAATTTTATGAAGGTATTATTTCTTTTAAGAGTAAAATAGTTTTCTTCCATGATCCTTGGCATTGAACAATTAACATCTTTCCTACATATTAATATTTTTAAATTTCTCACAGTATTATCATTCTATTTGAATATTTTAAATTTTTTTTCTTGATTCATAATATTTTTATTAAAGTAATTTATTTTAAGATAATTTTTGTATTGCACTTAAGTAAAAAAAAATCTTACTTTTTTTCTTATCTATTAATCAAGGTAAGTACTTTGTACAAAATAATTTTTCAAATTTTTTTTTTCCCTCCCATATTTTAACCTATATTAGTTATCATATGCATAAACTAAATTTGTTCAAGAATTTGTGTTCTTTTTGTCAATATTTTATTTTATCATTTTATTTGTTGCTTAATTATTTAATGAGCTATATTTCATCTATTTTTCAAAACAATTTATTCTAAAACTAACTTGTTTTCAAAAATTTTCTATATATGATTTGAGAGTATTAATCTGTTGAAACAATAGTTTTCATATTAAATTTTAAGAAAATATTTTTATTTCACAATTTTTTTTCATTAATCCAAAATTTAATAAATTTCTATGATGATAATTATTTTTTGTAAATATTAATATTTGCTTGCAAATAGAAAAAAAAACAGTTATTTTATTAAAGATAATAATGAATTGAGTGTTTTATCAAATATAAAAAATCCGGAGCCATGCCTCCACTTACCATCGTTTCCACTAACGAACAAAAAGTTGATACGATGGTTACTATTGCTTCGTCAAATAGAAAACATGTTCCTTGAACTTCACTTGCCGGAGGATCACAACATTCCCATGAACATATATTTAGCTTGGAGATGGAGATGGGAATTTATTCCTTCCTCATTATTCATTGTGATTCAAGCAATATAAATTATTTTTTGTTAACAAGTATTAGGATGGATTAATCTAAATTTATGCTTAAGATGAAATATATTGATTGTAAATATACTCAAACTTTTATACATGTGATTTAATGTGTTAATACATTTATATAGATGCTCAAATATTTTGTGTATGCTAATTTTATAATTATGTTTACAATGATTTCAGTGGCTTTAAATGAAGCTCCCGTTGTTTTATTGAATTTACTTAAATTAGAAATGGATTATTTACAATTTTTTTCCATTTTCATCCAATATATAATAAATAATAATAATAATAAATTAAGCAGGGATTATGCATTGCCCACCCCACCATCTTTTTTAGTTTTTTTATCTTTTAAATTTTAATTTAATATTATTAAACAATAGTTATAATTTATATTTTTATATTATAAATATATATATATATATATGTAGAAGATAAAATAATTATAATATTTCTTTATTATTTTATATATATGATTAAGGGATGGGATATAGTATCCAAATCATTGGGTTTTTTAAAAAAAAAATTTTAAAAATTACATATTTCGATTTTTATACTTTTCTCAACTTATTTTTATCTAACGCACGAATGCCAAATATTTTAAAAGGGATTTTACAATAAAAGTCATTTTTGAAAAAAAAAAAAACATTTTGTTGGATGACTGATACACCTCTTTTATTACTTATTTTTATTATTAAGAGTTAAATTTTAATATACATAATATAATTTATATCAAAATTATTTTTGAAAAATATTTTTTTTTAAAATATATCCATAACAATCTTAGAATATTTTTTTAAAAAATTAGTTTATTGGCAAAAAGACTTATTTTTAATGCCGCATTATTATTTATTGATCTATTATATATTATGCTAAACTAGCAGAACCAGAATAGTTATAATCATATTAATATTTTTAAATATTATTGTAGACCCTTTCTTTTGACCATAAATAAAACACTTTGTTTTTTTTTATTACTATTATTTATATATTTTATTCATTTTATTTTTCTTTTCCTTTTACCCACTATCCCGCTCATGAGATTTTGTTTTTTTTACCGTGATAGTGCACCTTCTCTATAGAAGGAGTGCGGGAACGACCTAAAAGTGAAGTGGGTTGCAAAGAGACACGTTGAGAAGAAAATGACACTATACCTTGGCATGGTAGGCTGGTTAAATGAGGAATTTTGAACGGGGAGAGTAGAGAAGGGTAGCATAAGAGACTGTTGGGAAGAGGCTTGGAGGAGGCAGAATGGCTGTGAATAGTAATCGAGCAGTTTTGGTGAGGCGGAGAGGGGAGAAATGATGTTAGAAAAAGCTATGGGTTGCTGTAGGTTTGTATAAGGAGCTGTGAATTAGAGGGAGAAGGGTATGGATTTTAGAGGATGTGAGCAATGATATTAGAGGGGAGCTACGGTGATATATGTTTGAGGAAAGAAAGTTGCAGGATATTCTGCTGGAGTGTGAGAAGAAGTAAGCTTCAAGCCAAGCATGATTCTAGATATAACTCTGTGAACTTCTTTATGTTGTTTTCACACTAATTTACTCTCATTGTTCAGTTACTTTTTTGTATTAATAGAATAGAAAGGGCAACACAGTTATCATGAATTCGATATCCGACCCAACGCTATGTTTAATGGTGCCTCAACCATACAACATGAACCTAGACAGACCAAAGTCTAGTCTAAACTGGATTCGTCCAAATGAAACTTGCAGAGCCAAGTCTCTTAAAATTGGATGTAGACAGAGGAAGGATCGCCCGCATCCGTGCCAGGCGAATGATAGTTAGGCGAAAACTTTGAACCGACGATTGATGCACGACAACGTGGGAGAATAAAAAGGAACTTGAAGAAGCCCATTCTGTTACCTCGGTTACACCATCCTCTCCAAAGCAAAAAACAACAAAACCTAGATTGGATATCAGACGGCGTTCATTTTCTGTCTAAGTGATATCTCATCGGCATGGGTTCAAAAGAGACTTTTAACAGAAGAATGGTGCAGCGGAGAGAAAGCTTGTCGGGTGAAGTGCACGCTCCTTTACGCAGAGAATCCTTTGGAAACAAGCCTGCGGTTGGCGGCGAGGAAGGCAGCACGTACGAAGGAGACGCCAGCGATGACGAAGGCACAAAGGAGGGACGGAAAACTCTAAAGCAAGAAATGCTAAAAAGTAACCCAAAAGTGTGGAGCCCCTTCGTATTTATAGGGGCCTACAACCTAGGAACTCTGAAAGAGACAAGCCCGACTGGACGCTTCTCCATGAGGTGTGTCGTGTTGACGGCCAACGCTTGGCTGGTGTGAACATCAATTGCCTCTCAAGGACATGTGTTTCTAAGCATGCCTAAGAGAGGCTTAAAGAGACGGATATACCATTCACTCAACCGTCGACTGCACGTGCCGAATAGAAGGTAGATGATTAAAGAGGGCATTGATGAGGGGGTTCCCTCATTGTCGCTTCTTCAACTGCAAGACCCCTTGGTCGATGGGGGACAAACATGTAACCCTCTGGGTTTCACTTGGTCTTAGACCAGACAAGTTCCGTCTGGCACCAGGAGAGTGAGAGTTTTTCCTTTTCTTCCACAAGGCTAGATGGAAATTCACAATCTGGGCTCGTTTGGGGATCTTTAGACTTGGAAAAATCTATTCCAATCAAGTGCCTCAGGGGGAACTTCTGGCAGCGTGGTCAACCACGTTTGACGTTCTTGAGCACGCGCTGGACCATGTGCCCCGACATTTGAAGCAAACGGATGTGACTCCATTTATCTCTCT